>CAIGRQ010021999.1:0-17078 GCA_903798375.1 Fraxinus sp. D2006-0159 | reverse complement strand
ACCAGCCATCGGCTCCTCAGAAACTGGCGGAGGTAAATAAAAAAAATAAGTTTGAGATGGTTGGTTATGGTTTTAGTTATCAGTATACACAAATTAAGGGGGCGAAAGCGAACTAAAGTTGGAATTGGTTAAGTAAAAATCAATAAAAGGTTGATTTTGTATCAATTTCGACCAAATATTCATATAGGTTCTAATAGTCAAATCATACAAATGAATAGACTAACTTATTCTAGTCGTTTAGTAGATAATCGAAGTATGTTTGAAATCTTAAAACCAATTTCGGATGAATAAGAAATTATTGTTTAAAGATAGAAGATAAAACTCGAATTTTGCCCATATAACAGTCGCTTGAGCTGCAACCTCGCGCGCAATGAGTAGCGGTATCCTGTTGTGGGAGCTCGAACGGCATTTTGGACTGCTTGAAGGACTGCATCCCTTCATGAAACATGCTAAATTTGGGGCATGCCTTTCCGGCCACAAATTCTTATCTTCTATAAATAAGATCCCTTTAATAGCTATAATATTCCATATCATATTCATCTTTTAATTTTCATCCAAACATTCCAAAAATATAGTTTCTTTGCATCAAAAGTCATCAGATAGTAGAGAGAAAATTCTGTTTTCGAGTTCGTTGATTCTTGTGATTTGAAGTACTCTCATCACAAAACGTTGATAGTTGCATTTTGGGAGATGATTCCAATCCACCGTTGGCACTAGTGCAAGGCAAATTCGTCTTAAGGACAAAGAGTTCAATTCTTGCCTCCATCTTATTGCATTCCATTCTTTTATGGTATTTTTTGAAAGGTTTGTATCCATTTGTCTGGGTCTAATCCTTATTTCAACTACGGGTAAGGTTGGTAAAATTTGTGGTAATAGTGTGTTTTATTTCTAAACAATAAAGAAATTATTTTATAATATTATATTCTACAATCTTAAGATGATTTTTGTGTTTTGTAAAGTGCTATCTTTATTATAAATTCTATTTCTCTGGGTTCAACTATCGATTTAACCTTTTTTACTCTCTCTTGATCTTAAACTTGGTTTGGTTTATTTTCTATTTGTGTAATAGAAATGACTATCGTTAATGATACAACTGATGTTACATGTTGTTCCTCTGGTTACTCCAGTTGTTGTACCTCAGGTTACTTCGGTTATTACTCCTCCAATTTTGATTCACCCTACCACCGTTCATCCAACCTCCATTCCACATGGAAAAAATCGTAAAAGTTCAGTGGGGTTGAATTCAAAAGATATTGCTTTATCTTATAACACTAAATTTGGCAACATTTCTAAATGAAGATCCTTCCCCATACAAGAAGGGAAAAATAATAGGGCATCCTTGATCGCATTGGACGCTTGGAAATATTCAGATTTTTTGTGTAAGAATTATATATTGAGTGATCTAGACAATGCGCTATACGATGTGTATATTGCCATGAAATCTGCTAAAAATTATGGAATTTTTTGGAGAGGAAATACAAGACTAAAGACATCAAAACCAAAAAGTTGATCATTGAAAATTTCTTAGACTATAAGATTATATATTCTAAAACAGTAATCAGTCAAGTATAAGAATTACAAGTTCTTCTCCATGACATTCATACCGACAATGTCTCTAAGTAAACCTTTCAAGTGGCAGCAATTATCGAGAAACTCTCACCCATGTAGATAGATTTCAAGAATTATCTCAAACACAAGCGTAATGAGATTAACAATGAAGAACTTGTAGTCGGGTTGATGATTTGAGAAAGAAGCAAATTGGAAGCCAAATATCACAAGTAAAGGCTAGTGTGGTGGAAACTAATAACAAGAACAAAAAGAACAAGCATTCTGTGGAATCCTTCAAGCAAGGACACAACAAGAATACAAAGAAGTTCAAGGACAATTTCTATAATTGTGGAAAGATCGGACATCGTTCAAACGAATGTCGCAAATCAAAGAAGTAAGCCCAAGCAAATGTCATCGAATATGATGCATTATCTGATGGTATATTAGACATCAACTTGTCAGCTGTTGTTTCAGAATGCAATAATATTGATCTCATGGAATAGTAGGTGGACATGGATGTTACTCGTCCCATTTGTGCTAATAAGGCTATGTTTGTTATCTTATTCTCCTTCAAGTGGTGAGAAATTGTTCATGGAAAACTCTTCAAGTTCGAAGGTTGAATGACAAGGCAGAGTGGCGCTAAAAATGGCATTAGGCAAGGAACTCAACTTTAACAATATACTTCATGTGCCAAACATATGCAAGAACCTAGTTTCGAGTTCTTTACTTAGCAAGAATGGCTTCAAACTAAATTTTGTATAGAATAAGTTTATACTTACTAAGAAGGCAAAGTTATGTAAGTGATGGACTATTTAAAAATAAAAATCCTCAATACTGAACCAAATATTTATAAGAATAATGTATCTTCTTCTATTTATATTCTTAAGTCGTGTAATTTATGGCATCAAAGATTATGACATATAAACTTTATTTCTGTAAATGTGAGATATGCGTAGAGGCTAAATTGGTCAAAATACTGTTTCATTCAGTTGAAAGAGATACGACGTCTTTAGAATTAATTCACAACGATATATGTGACTTAGATTTTGTGCAATCTAAATGTGAAAAAAAAGTATTTCATCACTTTTATTGATGATTGTAAAAGATATTGTTATGTATACTTGTTGAAAAGAAAAGATAAAGTTTTGAAACTATTTAAACACTATAAGTATGAAGTTGAAAATCAACTTGAAAAACGAATAAAGATGATTCGTAGTGATAAATGTGGAAAATATATTTCATCATTTGAAGATTTCTGTTCCGAATCTGGAATTATTCATCAAACAACGAAACTATATTTACCTCAATCAAACGTAATGTTGAATGCCAAAACCAAAGTCTTAAGGAGATGATAAATGCAATGTTGATAAGTTCATACTTAACTTAAAACTTGTGGAGGAAAGCAATGCTTTCAGCAAATCATATTCTCAAAAAAAATACCACAAAAAAGTAAGGATGAAACTCCTTATGAATTATTGAAATGTCGAAAACTTTACTAAAAATACTTCAAGTGTAGGGTGCTTAGCTAGGATACAAATGACTAAGCCTAAATAGATTAAGATTGGACTTAAAACTATTGTTTGCATTTTCATTAGATATGCAAACAATAGTAGCGCATATCAATTTCTGATTCATAAATCAAAAATACTTGATGTACATTAATGTATTTTAATCGAATCAAGGAATGCTACATTCTTTGAAGATGTTTTTCCTAGTAAAAAAAAGTTCACAAAAATGAACTTATGATACTGGAAATAGAAATCATCAAGAAGATAAAGAATCAAGGTGAAGTAAGAATGCAAGAATATCTAAGACATTTGCCCTATATTTTCTAATATATTTTCTAGAAATGAACCAAGAACATTTATTGAGGCCATGTCCACTCCCAAAACTCCTTATTGGAAAGAAGCTATTAATAATGAAATTAATTTCATCATGCATACCATACTTGAAAATTGGTTGATCTTCTACCGAGAAATAAACCTTTAGGGTGCAAATGGATCTTCAAAAAGAAGTTAAAATCTGATGGATCAATTGGCAAATNGCTATTAATAATGAAATTAATTTCATCATGCATACCATACTTGAAAATTGGTTGATCTTCTACCGAGAAATAAACCTTTAGGGTGCAAATGGATCTTCAAAAAGAAGTTAAAATCTGATGGATCAATTGGCAAATACAAAGTTAGATTAGTAGACAAAGGATTTAGACAAAAATAAGGTCCTGACTTCTTCAACACATGTTCACCTGTTACAAGTATCTCATCCATTCGAGTATTGATTGCGATTGTAGCATTACATAATCTTGAAATACATCAAATTGATGTTAAGAATACCTGAATAGTGTGAAAGTAAGAGAGGTGCCATGTGTTTCTCTTGAGAACAGATTATTCCTCATTTTGCTTAGTGCTCTCGAAAGGCTTGGTGCCTTTCTTCATTGGATAATTTGCCTCCCTTCTCCTTTGTGGTTAACATACTTTGTAGGCCTCATCTCTTTCACCCTATAGCTCTCTGTGGGCATAAACATCTTGGAGTAGCCGATTTCGATTGTGGGAAGAGTGTTGGTTTGTGTTTTGTTTTGGCAACTGTGATGTCGATCTACACTGAGCCCGGTACCCTTGGTGCATTGTTGCATTATTTCTTCACATGTGTGATAGGTAGTTTAATGTATATTACAAACTACACATGTCTGAATATAGCATATGCAGTCAAAAAGTTAAGTAGATTTACAAGTAATCAAGGACATGACCATTGGAAAGCATTAACGAGTGTACTTGAATATTTAAGACACAATTAATTGTGAATTACATTACTCTAGATATCGTACGGTGTTAGAAGGATATACAAATGCAAATTAGATATTTAACACAAAAGATTCAAAGTCTACAAGTGATTACGCTTTTATAATTGAAGGTGGAGCTGTGTCCTGAAAATCCTCTAAGAAAATGTATATAACTCTACCTACGGTGGAATATGAGTTTATTGCTTTAGATAAAATTGGTGAAGATGCAAAATGACTTTGTAATTTTTTTGAGGATATTCCGTGTTGGGAAAAGCCGGTACTTGCCATCAACATACATTGTGATAGTCAGTTAGTTATTGCAGGAGCACAATAATATGTATAATGAAAAATCTCGACATATTCGTCAGAAGATATAATGCCATTAACAAATTTCGAATAGTATAATCTCTATTAACCATGTAAAATCGAAGAAAAATATAACGGATCCTTTGATGAAATGATTACCAAGAGATAAAATGTACCATCTTTCATGGGGAATGGACTTAAAGCCTATTGAATAGAATCACCACAACAATAATCCAACTTTTTGTTGACTGGAGATCACAAGATTTTAATTCAATGGGACAACTAAATTATGAACAGTTCAAACGAGCGCTTCTATCTAGTCATTAGAAAAAGTACTATGTTGCAATATCGAGATAAGCTATGCTTTTAATAATTCCTATAATTCCTATGATAGAATACTATAGGAGATCACCTATGTAAGTACGAAGCGTGGCCGCTTCAAAGAAGAATTTTGAGGCTTAAATTCTTTTAAGAAGCACTTATGAAATCAAGAGTTGTTCATGGCCAAAATGAATACCATGAAAATCGAAAAGATTTAGGGAAGACGTTGTATGTGTACTATCGTTTTGGTTTACAACAACGCTTGAATAGTTTAAGGCACCATGTTCACTAATTAGTCAAGTAAATTCGGTAGTACTTCACTAAGAAAAGTTCAAAACCAAAAGCTACCTCCTCTGATACGATATATTTTCGCTAGTCTCTCAACTAGTGTCTAATATTATCATTTGCATTTCTAGTCATTTCCATTCATGTTTGGGGGTTGTTGACATTAATTAGGTACAAATCAATAAAAGGTTGATTTTGTATCAACTTCGGCCAAATATTTGGATAAATTTCAATAGTCAAATCATACAAATGAATATACTAACTTATTATACTCATTGAGTAGATGATCGTAATATATTTGGAATCTTAAAACCAATTTCAAATTAATAACAATTGTTGTCCAAAGATAGAAAATAAAAATAGAATTTTGTCCATATAACACTGCCTCCTGAGCAGCAGCCTTGGACATAGCGAGCGATTGTATTCCTGATGTGGAAGCTCGAGCAGTATTATGGGCAGCTAGCGAGGTGGCCTGAAGGGTTGTGTCCCTTCGTAAAACATGTTGAGTTTGGAGCATATCTCTTCGACTACAAGCCCTAATCTTCTATAAATAGGATCCCTTGGTAGTCAGAATTTATTCCATATCATATTCATCTCTTACTTTGCATCAAAAACATTCCAAATATTGTTTCTTTGCATCGAAGTCATCGAATAGTAGAGAGAAAATTCTATTTTCGAGTTCGACGATTTTTTTGAATTGAAGTGCTGCCATCACAAGACCTGATTGTTGTATCTTGTGAAATGATTGCCAATCTACAAATGGCACCGGTGGGGGACAAGTTCATCTAAATGACAAAGAGTTCAACTCTTGTCTTGATTTTTTTTGCATTTCGTTCTTTTATTAGTGTTTGTTCAAAGGTTTGTATCCATTTGTCATGGTCTAATCTTTATTTCAACTACGAATAAAGTTGGTATGAAGTTGGTATGGTTTGTGGTAATATTGTATTTTATTTCTAAACAGGTATGAAGTTGGTATGGTTTGTGGTAATATTGTATTTTATTTCTAAACAATAAAGAAATCACCTTATCATATTATAAATTTATTCACATCAAACATGCAATACATATTTTGGAAACTTTGCACTCTTGGTGTGTAGTACCCCACAAGTGATGTTGCACTAGTAGATTCTTGTCATGAAAACTTGTATCCAATTTACAATTAAAAATGGGCTCAAAAAAATTAAGAAAGTGGAAAAAATATAATTTTTTTGAAACTAAATAGGTAAATTTGTATGCAAATAAAATTGAACCACTTCAAACCATTTACAGTTAGTAAAATATTCTCGAATGAAATTTTGACAATTTTGTTAGAACTTTAGATTTTGGCATTAATTTTTATACATCTAAAGACAAATGTTAAGTTTCTCACTTGAATTGAAAAGAAACAAAGAATCAATTGCTGTGAGTGATTTTTTTTATTTTTTATTTTTTTCCTGGATGCAACGGCAAAACTTTCACGTTTTATTTGATTGAGACACTAAGGTCTTACTTGATTAATTTCAATGGCTGCATTTTATTCAATATGCCACGTAGTTTGAAACATTAGAAAATTTAGGTTTAGAATTTTGACACGCTTTCTTTATTATTTACGTCCCTCTTTTACTTTAATGTGACCAAGTCGGCAGTTTTGGATGACACAGGTTGTTAATGGTATTTGGACGGTTTTTGACTCTTTTAACATCTAGAGCTCCGCTACATTACCATAGGGGTTGACATAATGAATTACCAACGCAGGCGCCCCTCAATAGGGGGCCACCATATGGCCATTTGGTCACACATTTGGTTACCCATTATGATAACATAGCAAAACTCCTAATATCTATTATCTCATTTTTAATTTACCGCTTCGATAAAGTATATAACTTGTCGGTGCTCATCCGCATTTCACAAGCAATTGATTATCAAATAAAATTTAGCCACAGTTTGGGCTCCGTTCTCCAATATATTCATTTTTTTCTCTTATTTTTTTCAATACATTCTCAAATAAAATAATATTACATGTAAATTCAAAATTCTTCCTTACTTTAAACAACATATTTTTTTAAAAATTACTATTTCAAAATATATTTTCCCCCAAAATACATTTTTAATGGAACCCAAACAGGGGCTTAAACCTGAAGAAATGTTTGGATTTTAACGTATTTTTCACTTTAAATATAGACATATTATTTCCGCTTTTCATTGTGCAAAAAGTCATTTTCATCCATTTTCGAAATTAAAAATTGTGAAATGTCGAATATACCCTTCTCTTTAAATAAAACAAAATGAAAAAGAAAACTAATTGCAATCATAATCCCAATTTTTTTGAAAAGCAAAAATGAAGTCCAAATAAATTATTAAAAATGTAATTAGAACATAATGTCCATACATTTCACTATTATTGCAAAAAAATCTCTTCCTTTTATTTTATTTTTTAGCATTTTCTCTTTTAATTACACATTTAATTGCGCTCACAAATCTTTGAATCACCAATTTAATATAATTTGTAAAATTCTCTTCCTTTTATTTTATATATATTTATTTGTGATTTATATATGTTGAATTGGTGATTTACACATTTGGGATTTATATATATTTATGATTTATTTATATTGAATTGGTGATTTAAAAATTCGTGATTTATATATGTTGACTCGTTAATAGATTATGATCGATTTTTTCAACCTAAATGAAAGTCTCCACCTAGTTCTTATAATATGAAATTGTATTGGATTATATTTTCATATTTATATAATTTTACGTTTTAATGTATTTATATATTGAAGAATTTTTTATATTATCTAGCGAAATATTAATAAACAATCTCGCTATTACGCACATTAACGATCGCCATAGCTCACGACAATTCCTGGATCCGCCACTCTATTTAATGAAGCAAATTTGTTTTTGACCGTCTATTAAAAGTTTCTAATTTATTGTTTACTAGGAAAAATCTTAATACTTTCTTTTAATTATCATTGCTTTCCATTTCTATTAATATGCTATTCACAATATTTCCCAAAGGATCTTGATGTGAATGTCAAAATAGCCACATTATTGATGGATGTAAATGTCTATCTGGTATATATTGGGGCGTAGACATACATTTTGAGTTAGAGAATACAATTAAACTTGCAAAAAAGTTGTGATGAATTTTACATTAAAAAATTTACATAAAAAAAAAAAATCATGTTTTATGTAATTTTACATCTGAAAATTTACATGGGGTATAACTTTTTCGAATATAAACTTCAAAAGTTTTTGATGTTATATTCTATGTAAAATTTTCTAATAAAATGATGTAAATTATATTGATAAATTTGTATCGCAATAATAATAATAATTAATTATTTTTTTAAAAGAAATAAGAAGCACGTTTGATGCATATTTAAATATTTTTTATATCTGGTAATTGGACCATTCGATATACTTATGATATAGTTCTTAAAATGAGTTTCAAGATGACATACACAATTTTTGGATTCGGCTAGCATATGATTGTCGGAGAATTTTTAAAGTTAAAATGTGATCGAAATTCTCAAAATACTATTTTGGAACAATCTACTTTGACAAGTCATAATATTTGCTACAATTAGCCGTTTCGTGCGCCATTAACGACGTAAAAAATGAAGTCGTTAGCACTTCGAAATGATATTAAGAATGTTATATTTCGATTTCGTTTGGCATTCCATAATGACTTCGAAAATTGAGATAAAAACATAGAAAAAAAAAAAAATTGGTTCACAAAGTTGGGGGTCACGTGACCCATGCCACCACCTGTGTCCGCCTTGGATATGTATCACCGGATTATTCTCTAAAATATAATGACAAGAGCTTGATTTTTATTTTTATTTTCTTGTTAATCCATATGTTTAGAACACATCTAATATGTTTAATTAAAAGAATTACTTAAAACAGAAATAATATATTTTCAAAATAAGAAAAATCGATTTCAAAAGAAGATATCAAAATTAGTGGTCCCATGCATAAGACTATATCTATATGACGCCATGCATGATATCATCAAACCAATCAACATTTATAATCTCATGGACTCATATTATCAGTCATCTTTAGTCAATTTAATTTTCTCGTAATAATTATTTCTCGCATGTCAATTTTCAACGCGGAAAAAATAGTCGTGTCTTATTACTTTTTTTTTTTGTCTTGTCATGTCATTGAAACTCTCTCTCTCTCTCTCTCTCTCTCTCTCTCTCTCTCTCCCGTAAGTTTTAGTTTTTATATTATTACTTATGTTTATTTATATTATTTATTTTTCTTAAGAAAGAATATTTTATTTTTTAAAAAAAATGTCATCTCATCTGTGAAGAAACGAAAAATCATGGTTTATTTTTTTTAAAAAGCTTATTCTAAAAAAAAAAGACGAGCTTGTGAGAAGAGCTCGACCCGCGAATAACGAACCGAACTTCTACTTGACTCGTTACAAACGAGCACGAGCACGAGCAAGAGCCGAGCTCGTGAATATATGGGCCGAGCAGAGTCAGCTCTGTCCATTACCACCACTAGGGATAAAACATATAACTAAAATCATAATAAAGTAAAAAAATTAATTAATTAATTAACCCAACATGTTGTTTGTCTTTCTTAATTCTCATGGTTCCTTGATATTCAATAGACCACAAAGTTTGAAAATTTAGGTAACCAATTTTGACACGCTTCTTTATGGTTTCACTATGGTTCCTAAGTTATTATTGCAGTTGCAGTGTCATCTCTAACCTTTTTCTCTGGTAATACAGTATCCAATTTATATATGTTGGTGTGGTGTTGGTCATGAATTTCAGATTCTGTTCGAAATTTGGGAACCTCAATCTATCAATGCATTCGGACACAATAGAAATTATAGATTCAATATTTTGAATAACTTCATCATCCTTCTTCATTTAGCCCGAGTCAATTTTAATCGTGAAGAAATGAAAATTTTGAGAAACCCCTGGAGGGTTGTCTACAATTTGAAATTCACTAGGAAACGTGAAGATTTTTGTTCATCATAATTCTCACGAACAAAGTACATATTAATTCAGGTAAGGGAGTTGTTTACGAATAGTTTAAATTATAAATAAATAGAAATGAATATTGAATAAGTTGATAGCGTTTGTGTTTCTCAAGAAATATGTAGATAAAAAGTGATTTGATTGTTTATAATAAGTTGATAGTATTTGTGTATTTGTGTTTCTCATGAAACAAATCCTTATTTTTGGATTTCATTTGTCCTTTTGCAATCCGATAAAGGCTTGGAGAATATGTTAAGATTGTTTGATTGAAGTCTCCAAATCATCTAAAATTCAAGGAGAGTAAACAAATAACTCTTTTAGATCACTTTTCTACGCTATTCAAATCGATTCCAAATTCTTCTTTTTGGTCACTTTGTTGCGGCGAAGTTATGTCTAGTTTGGTGGTGGATCTTTCTTCATCCTCAACCTCTGATCATGTTCCATCAAGATTCAATATTGTAAACAGTTCCTAAAGCCACACTATCAATGAGTCACTATCTATTAGTTTTTAAGCACTATACTGAATCTTATGGTGTCGAAGGTAAATAGAATCAAAAAGTCTGCAAGTACAGGAAAATGTACAGGAAGGCTGCCTTCCTGTAATTGGGAGGTGCCCAAAACTGTTTTTGGCAACTGCCAATCACAGAAAGACAATTTTCCTGTTGAATTTTCTGTATTCATAGCATATCTCAAATAGAATACCAGCTACTTGATTTCCTACAGTCTAAACTATTGGCCGGCACAAACGTACAAAACTAAACAACTAGTTTGAATTAACAAAAAGTAAAGCAAGAATTGAAGAAAATGGTCACTCAAATATGTGGGACCACATTAGCCGTATACGTTACCATCATTTTTTGTTAATTTAATTTCAAATTATAAATACTTCATGTATCTTTAAAACTTGTGTCAATTTTCAATGTGGAACATAATAGTCAAGAATCAAGTAGTTGGCACAAATGTACGAAACTAAACAACTATTTTGAATTAAGGAAAAAGTATAGCAAGAATTGAAGAAAAAGGTCACTCAGAATAATTTGTACATCAATGTCGACGTAGAAAACATTAAAATGTGGTGGGACCATATTAGCTTTTACGTGTTAATTTCTTATTATAAATATTCCATGTCTCTTTAAAACTCGTCAATTTTCAATGTGTAACATAATAGTCAAGAAACCTTCTTGTTTTATTCTTTTTATCTTGTCGTGCGATTTCAACCATGTAATGACATGTTTGGCAAAACCTAAATTCCTATATTTTTAAAGTTGTTTTATTTAAGAAACAAGATTCTTTTAGCGCGACTTTTTATCTTTGATGAAGTGTAAATTTAACAATTTCTAAACATAGTCAAACATGATCTTGGATGGAGATTTTCTAGTCTCTCTTGATTTTTATTTGTTTCTACTGGAGTGATTAATATACACATAATTTATCGATAACATTTAGGGTCTGTTTGATTGTAATAATGGAATTTGGTAGAAAGAAAAAGAATTTCAAGAAATTGAATTGTCTAAAACTTATTTTACTGAGAATTGTTAATTACTTGTGTTTAATTTATATAATTTTCCACTTTGAAAATATTGAAATTTTGAATCTTTTAGTGTTCGTTTGACTTTATTTTTCATGAAAATTATCCATTAAATGGATAAAATTTGTTACAATTGGGGATAAAATTTGTTTTCATTGCTAAAAAAAAATTTTAAAAAAAATGTTACCTAAAAAAGCTTTTCCTCCTCAAAAACCAAGAAAAATGTAGAAAATCAAGAAAATGTGGAAAACCAATTTCATGGAAAATTTAGTTAATCAAACATGCAAAAAGGTGAAAATGGAATTTAATTTCCATCTTTCATGGAAAATAAACACAAATCAAACAGGGCCTTAAATCTTGTTTGCTATATAGGATATTAAAACCTGAATTCCATTTTAAAAGGTCGATATTGTTAAGTAAAAATACATCAAATTCTTAATGAATGTTTTTCAATTAACAAGGAGACAATATATAAAAAAATTATATGACTTTTAGTCGTTAACAATCTACAAATATAAAACATTAGTACCATTAAATCAACTTGTTAGAAACTCTATGCTAAACAATGATGAGAGTCATAGACGTTTCTTAACTATTTATTGTTAATTTCATAATTGACGGTGGGGCCCTCAAGGTTGGGGGTTCAACCTTGATAGTGTAATATCTGCTACAAACTTGTTCCCTTCATAATTAATCATTACCTTACATTATCGGGTCGCTTTTAAAAGCAAATTATATAGTTTCATATATATTATTTAATAAAAAGTATAGTTTAGTTAAATAAAATAAAATAAATGTGCACATTTATGAAACACATAGAGGGTGTTTGGTGTTGATTAAAATAAGATTTTTAGTGGATTGTGATAGAAGCTTTTGAAATGTGTAGTTAAAAAGATGTGAGACCCGTAAAAGATGTGATTGATATTGATTATTTGACTTTAACTTATATTAAAATCAGATTTTAATTCGACCCAAACAGACCCATAATATATTTCCTATCTAAAATGATTTAAATATTGTGTGCATGTAGGATCAGCCGAAATTGGAACAGTGGTTTTGGTGTTTTATTTCAATTGGATTTTGTATTTTAAATGCCAACCACTTCGCTAGTCAACATGAAGGGTTGTCACGGAAGGCGCACTCTTTAGTACTGTAACATGTCGGTGTATCACATGTTATGTTGACAATTTTCATGGCCCATTTGATTATTAATTATTATTCAATTAAGAAAATATGAAATGTATTCAGTTAAAGTAAATTATTCAAGTTTGGATCTCAATACTATTCACTTATTTTTGACCTCTTTCACGGTATCGTTCATATGAAAATCGTAGTGTTCTTCACAATCTCTAGTTTTTCTTCACTTTCTTTCTTTCTTAGTGTTGTCTTACTACTTATGATCACATTTTTGGTGTCAAGTTGATAGTTATAAAGAATAATCGATTTTCAAAAATGGTAGAAAAATGGAACTATTATGGGATATGTTGACCTCGAAATATTAATCAAGACTGAGATATGTACAGATCATCGTCGTTTCTCTTGTTCACTTATCTCTAAACCTTCATATGTAACACCTTAAGCTTGCAAAATAGCCATCCGATAATGTGGTTCGGCCATCATTTGTCCTCCGAAGGTCAAATTAGAGCTGAAGAAATATAACTAAGAGTGCAAGAAAAACAAAGTGGATATAGAATTGGCTAGTAATTTGATGTAGGCGTTTGTGATGATGTGGCATGTGTGTCATGTAACCTCGTGGCTCGCACGTGGCACCCTCACAGGAACAAGGTGGTAACATGACATATAAAAGTAACATTACTAAGCTTCAGCTGAGTTTTTTTCGAAGTTATTATATTCTACGTTTTAGAAAGAATTGATTGACTAAATTTTCCTCTATCTGTTGTGGGTCAAAGACTCATTTTCCATCTCATCTCAAAACTCAGAAATCTCAAATCAAATATAGATTAAAATTCTTTTTGCATCATATTTAATGGTTTATTTTGCTTGGCCAAAGAAATACACTGTAAAAAATATGGAAAAAAAGAATGTTAAAAATGAAAAATGAAAATAAAGAAAGAGAAAACTCAAAAAAGACAGTTGTTCAGCTTTTACATGGTCCGGTTTTTGGACCTGACTGTGGGTCACCTTCCATCTTCACATAAACCTGGGCCTGTAGCAGGCTTTGTGCATCAGATTGACGTAAATGATCCCTAGTAATCCTGCCAAAAATTAGGTGTAGCCCACCTTAGTCTTGGACTACATCCCATCTACCTCACACCTTTGTGTAATTCAGATCCAGTTTATTTTATGCAAATTGTTGTTGAAATGGGTGGGTTGGCCAGGACTAACCTGCTTATAGGTAGGCCCAATTTAGGTCTGTTGCAGGATTGAATCGGACCTAAATCACAAACACTATTTTCCTTTTTCGTCCGCCCCAAATTATAAGTCATTTTTCTTGTTGAGAGTGGCGTTGGTTTTTAAGCTTTCTAATATGTCCCATATTTAATGTTTATTTCTTTTCAACAAGTATGAATTACTCATATTTAAATCATTTGTCTATTGTCATTTTGTTGAATTATGAAAGTATTTCACTACTTCAACTGTGTGACCTTATGCTCACCTTGATTGGATGCTAGAAAACGTAGATGTCAATCTTATACAATGACCAATAACTCCTAAGATGTGTAAAACATACACGAACCTATTGTTAGGGGACATTCCGCACGATGGAGCCACTTTCGAAATTGAATCACGAAAAACCCTATTTAGTATAATCACATGTCATTAAGTATTCGAGTCTTGGTAAACATGCACGAGGAATTGCAAAGAAGAGGTTTTGCCATATGATTTATGTTGGACTTACCTAGAACCTCATAGGATTCCACAATGTTTGCAAATGTGGTCGATGGGCATGTACTTGCAAGGACAACGTCAAATAAGAATATGACCGTCACAAAAATTAGACAGCCATATCAATATCCTAATTCGAACAAGGCGTTATCACGGATAGAAATGTACGGGTTCGGGTGGTTTCTTAGTCCCCAATGGGCACCTTTTTGCTAAATTTCTCGTTGAGTCAAATTGTCAGTATGGTTCAAAGAAATGGCCACTTAAATGTTACTAGATTTCATAGCCACACAAAAATGGTTCTACTATTTTCTGACGTCAAATATAATGTATCAAAGTGTCAAATTAGGGGGAAAAAAATCTTACGTCGGCGGGATTTTTCTAAATGTCACTCATTAGAAACAAGTTGAAAATGACTCGTATTTCAGCTGCACCAGCCCATAGTCTGGCAGAAAACGATATAATTGGACAGTTGCCAGTCTTTCACTCCAAAAGCCCAATATTTGTGGAAATTCAAGATATAAATATTATTGGGGAAATTAGGCCCCACATGGTCAAAATAGGACTAATTAGAAAAATATCCTAATTAACTAATTAATCATCACAAAACGTATTAATTACGTTCTTTATAACAAAACCCCAAAACCCCAAACCCCATATATCTTCCTCGTCTGCTATTGCTATTCGAATCAACAACATTTTTCCTTCTATTTAAACTCAAATCTGATCCATCATAATGCACCAAATCGTAAAGTTAGTTATTTGTTATCGAAAATAGTTGATAGCGTCGTGTTTGATTTTAGAGTTGCAAATTAATTTGAAGAAATGGCACAGAACAAGGACGAATATGGCAGAGAAATTCGCAAGACTGATGAATATGGCAATCCTAACCGCCAGACTGGGGGAGCATGGAACTACTGGTGCACATGGAACTTCTGGCCATGACACCACCGGCACCACCAGAGCTTTTGGAACTCATGGTGGAAATGTTCTGGGCACTACCGGTGCAAGTCAAACTGGGCATCACCGTCGCTCGGCAGCTCGGTAAACGCTACTCGTTCTCCCCTTTAAACCATTTTTTCATATATGCATTTTTTCCAAAAATTCAGAATACCAACACTAGCCACGAAATCCTCCACCCTGAAATCATCTGCCCCAACCATGGAAGAGCAGGAGGTGGAGGACTGGGAGGTGGAGCTAGCGGTGGATTGGGAGGAGGAGCTGTGGGTGGTGGTGGACTTGGTGGAGGCAGCGGTAGAGGTTTGGGTGGTGGTGCAGGTGGAGATATTGGTGCTGGTGGTGGATATGGAGCTGGTGTTGGTGGAGGATTTGGAAGAGGTGCAGGTATCCGAACGATTTTGCTTCCCTAATAATTTATTGACCAGGATGGTATCCGAACAACAGAACTTGGGTAGTTATCAATGAAAACCCCTCCTTGCAATTGCTTTACCGTGTCAAAATTTGTTGCTGATTTCAGTTCTACTTTTTTCTAATTTTCGGCCATTTCCCTTCTTGGAGGACTAGGAGGTGGAGCTAGCAGTGGACTGGGAGGAGGAGCTGGGGGTGGTGGTGGACTTTGTGGAGGCAGCGGTAGAGGTTTAGGTGGTGGTGCAGGTGGAGGTGTAGGTGGAGGTGCTGGTGCTGGTGCTGGTGCTGGTGGTGGATATGAAGCTAGTGTTGGTGGAGGATTTGGAAGAGGTGCAGGTATCCGAACGATTTTGCTTCCCTAATAATTTATTGACCAGGATGGTATCTGAACAACAAAACTTGGGTAGTTATCAATGAAAACACCCCTTGCAATTGCTTTACTGTGTCAAAATTTGTTGCTGATTTCAGTTCTGATTTTTTCTAATTTTCGGCCATTTCCCTTCTCAGGCTAGAACTCATCCGAGAACGTGAAAGGCAAAAGGAAGAACAAGTGGAAGCTTTAAGTGAGAGATGCAGAGTGGAATGGTATTCTTCTGCATAAGCAATAAAATCTCATTTTCTAGACAGATGGTAAAATTAAAACCAATTAATCGCTTTTATGTACTTGATTGGATGCAGGCTCAAACATTCAAGGAAGAGATGGCTTACCAATATAAGCTTGGTAACTTTAAGGTGAGGGCGATTTTGAAAAAAAAAACGTCATGGCCATTTTCATCCCTATCTATTATTTAACTAACTTGAATCAACATGCTGCAGCTGCTATTCAGAGAAGGTTGGATCCAAATGTTGCTATGTAACAAGACAAGTGTGGATTATCCATGGCTGATCTTATATTACTAGGTTTTAGAATTTTTGTAAGTGTACTTCAGTTTTTACTTGCTACATTTGCTGGGTGCCCTCTCGTGTTGATGTCTATGTCATTAAACCATGATTTTACTTTTTGTAGCAGTTAATTTGAATTTCTTGTTCATGTATGCATTTGCTAGGTGGCTTCTAATTTCTTGCTTCTTGCAACAATGTCACCTGATCATACTTTGATTATGTC
>CAIGRQ010021997.1:0-10177 GCA_903798375.1 Fraxinus sp. D2006-0159 | reverse complement strand
TAGTTTCTTGTGCATGAAAATTTTGACTAGAATAGTACAAGCATATTTATGGATAACCTAAAACCAAATTTCAGCTCATCAGCTTCAACTACCTGGATCATGAAATACCCCCAATCCCCTCGAGCTAATACGAAATCGTTTGCACAAACAATAAATTCCGCAACTGTTTCCGCCTAACTATCAATATTTATTCTAGACACCAATCCACCCACCCAATCTCCATTCGGGGGAGTTTTTTTTTTTTTTTATATATTCATTTGCTTGCTCGTTTGCACAACCCACATGCAATAACTTAGCTAAAAAATCCAAGCCTTTTGTTGTATTTATTGATAAGTACTATTTTACTCTCCTAGAAATTAACTCCCATCAAATTCTTAGATCCGTCACCCATGGCGGAGTGTATATTGGAACAGCTCAAATCCCAGCCCACATGGCTTTTTCCGCTACTAGCACTCGGGTTTTTATCGCTATTCAAATGTTCATTCACCATTCTGACTTGGGTCTACGTGAATTTTCTCCGACCCGGAAAGAATCTCAAGAAATACGGATCTTGGGCTCTGGTCACCGGCCCTACTGACGGCATAGGCAAAGCCTTTGCTTTTCAGTTGGCCCGGAAAGGGCTGAACCTGGTTCTTGTGGGTCGGAACCCGGATAAGCTCCGGGAAGTTTCGGACTCAATTAAGTCCAAACGAGGGACGACCCAGATCAAGTCTGTGGTGGTTGATTTTTCGGGTGATTTGAATGATGGAGTAGGAAGAATTAAAGAGACAATTCAAGGACTGGATATTGGGATTTTAATCAATAATGTTGGGGTTTCTTATCCTTATGCAAGGTTTTTCCATGAAGTAGATGAAAAATTGTTAAATGATTTGATTAAGGTTAATGTTGAGGGCACTACAAAGGTTACTCAAGCCGTTTTACCTGGGATGTTGGAGAGGAAAAGAGGGGCTATTGTTAATATAGGGTCTGGTGCTGCCATGGTAATCCCTTCTGATCCTCTTTATGCTGTTTATGCTGCCACCAAAGCGTAAGTATAATTTCTGTAATGCTTTTTTTATTTTTATTTTTCTGTTTTCTTGTTTTATTTTGGTGGATTTCTTTATGGTAGACTGGATTTTTAGGAGGATAGAGAAAATTAATAAACATGAAAAGATCTGGCCTTTTCCCTTTTCGCTGGTTTGGGAAATTCTGAATACAGGTCTAGATTGTTTGTACACACACACTTTTAGGATGCTAGGATTCAAGTTTTTGGTCGGTAGGGTGGTAAAATATAAACTGAACTTTGTAGACAAATTGGAACTTACATACAATTTAATTCAGAAAAGTAGATATTTTCATCCATTTTTAAAACTAGTTTTTTCTAGGGAGCTTAATGATATATTGAGGCGCGATGTACATGGTACTTTTGATTGAGTTGTAAAAGAGATTATCTTGACTGACCAGCTCTGTGGATTTGTACTTGTGATTTAAGGTACTCCACATCTTGTTACATAACAAGAGATTTAGCAAATTATTTGAGTCGGATAATTATGGATGTGCTCATGGGTGAATATAAATGGTCTATTTTGTTCTGAACAACATTGAATAAGATTGGTTGGTTTACTTTCAGATATATTGATCAGTTCTCAAGATGCCTCTATGTGGAGTACAAGAAAAGCGGGATTGATGTGCAGTGTCAGGTATCGCTCTGAACCCAGATTCAGTTGTGTGTAAAGTGTAGTAGAATTTCGTAAGCATTCTGTTACCTGTTGGATGCTTGTGTTGTGAGGGATGTCGTCCTTGCATTAACTTGACTTTACATGGCCACTTTCTTTTTATGGATTAAAGCCTAGCCCAACCCGAGACACAATGAGGAACAAACTATAACAGAAAGAAAAACACAAACAGTAACTTAAGACATTTACGGTGGTTAAATTTGCAATCGAGGGAACAAGAACAGTAATTAGGCTCCACACTTGTCAATAGTCTTTCATTTATCCTTCGAGGTGAATGAATGTTTAATATGAAGAAATGAATGAAGCTTTGAGTTATGAATAGGCACTGTACTACGCAATTTATCTTTGTTCTATTCATTTTTTTATTTTTTTTTATTTTTTAATTTCAATTCTTGTAGTCTGATACTTTTGATATTTGTGTAACTTCAAACTCTATCTAATTCACATTGAATAGCTTATTTCTATAAATTAAATCCTTGTGGCCTTTCGGCTGGAGAACTATATTGTCTTGACATGCCTATGCTCTAATTTATTTTGTTGGACTGTATGGGTTCTACTTGTGCGGTGGGGGTAGCATTTTTTGTGTAGACAAGACAGAGAGGTGTGTCATAAAACAGTATAATCTCCTTCATAATAGTGTAAAATCTATATCGACAAGTGGACGTAGCACTCATAGTGAGGGTGAACCACTATAAATCTACATGGTTACTTCGTGTGTTTCTGATTTCGATTTATTTATTATATCCTTTGAAGTTAGGGATTAAGGTTTAGTCTATAACATGTTTCCCAACAGACTTCGTGTTCCAGCCTTCTGCATGGAAACCAAAATATGGATTTGGATTGTAGTTTGAACCCCGTAAATGTCTGAAAGACAAGAATTTTATATGGAAAAACACTGCAACCTTGATGTAGTGTAATATTCTTGTTGCATCTCCTAAACTACCCACTCTTTGCAACCAAAAAGTTCTGGTACTGGAAATCTTCTCTTGTATTCTTCAGTTTCTTGTTATTTTATAAATGTAGGTCCCCTTGTACGTGGCAACAAAAATGGCATCCATCAAACGTTCCTCCTTCTTCGTACCATCGACAGATGGTTATGCTCGGGCTGCCCTTCGTTGGATAGGCTACGAACCACGATGCACACCGTACTGGCCCCACTCTCTTCTCTGGGGTTTGCTATATTCCTTGCCAGAGTTTCTTGTTGATGCTTGGCGTCTGAAGTTCTGCCTTGGGATTAGGAAGAGGGGACAACTCAAGGACTCGAGGAAGAAGGAATAGAAGTCCTGTTATAATCTCTCAGTATGTGTTACTTTTTCCAAGGGTCTATTTAGTTCACGACGATGTTTGAGATATGGGAATTTGAGGAATCGAATTCGAAACTCGTAATAAGTTCCATCTTTTTTGTGCTTTAATGTATTTTGTCTTGTGATGAGATCGCACTTGAGTTCAGCAGAAGTTAAGATACATAAGTATCAATATTCTTGTAACTCGAAGTTCTGAACTTGCCTTTTTCTCGTAAATATGTTTTAAGCGTGCTAATTTTCCTTTCGTGAAACATCCTTGAGGCAATTTTGGACAAGTCGGATTTAGAAATGAAAACTAGCCTGGGACTGGCTCCGATTTCCCCATGATATGGACATTGGCCGTAGAATGGCCATATCGGCCGGGTTGGTAGTTGCCTACCAAATGTAGGCCTGTCTAGTTTACAGGGTGGCCTGGTTGGCCGCCTCTAGCATGATGCAATTGGGTGAGTCCGTTCGAGTTATGCTCCTTATACTCTCTTAGGAGACTTATATGGATGGGCAGACAAAATATACATAGAGCCTGTTTGAGAGAGCTCAAAATTCAATTAAAATTTAAAATATAACTGTTATTGGGTCTCACTCGTCTAATAAAAGTCAACAATAACGATTAGTTTTTTAATTTTAATTCGATTTTAATCTCTACCAAACACGCGTATAATCTAGGTAAAGCGATGGGAAATGCCCTCTTCATCTAAGCACGGTGCATATTGCCTCTAGAGTTTTTTAAGTCAAGCGAGGAGAGATTGCAAACCGAATTCACTTGTCAGTTGACTACACCTATCTATATTAGGCCTACTCACCTATTTTACCGAACCCTTGTGTGTTTCAGAGTACAAGCATGACTTTTATAAAGAATTATGCTTTTTGTACCCTTTGAGGTACACTTTGGTTTACCCGACCTCACCTCCTCCCTCACATGGAGTCGGGTCCCACATCCAATAAATGCGTGGGACTAGGACTCGACCCCCATGTGAAGGAGGGGCCGAGGCCGGGTAAACCAAGCAAGGTTGTTTTATAAATTAATAATCTCTACTATAGATTTTTCAGTCAGGACATTGGACCTATGGGATAAATTGATTGATTTAACGATCCAGTTCTAATCACATTAGGTCGGGATGATGTTTTCTACATTAAAAACAAGAAAAAGGATCTTCCAAAAACGTTCTATCCAAATGAAAAATAAGCAAACACTTTCTAATGGTGATGTTAATGTCTGAAAAATTGTCCCACCAAATAACTGTACATTACTCGAGAATTTTTTTTCAGTCACTGTCATTCAATCATCTGTCAAACCAAGACAAGTGCACCGAAGGCCATGAATTTAATGTTTTTGGCTTTCTATTTTTCCTATTCCGGCAACTATCATTTCAAGAATCATTTGTATATGTCGTGATTTCCTTTGGGGATCTAAGAAGCCTTTGGTAGCGTGGAGGGATGTTTGCCTACCAAAATATAAAGGTGGCCTTGGATTTAGAGACATGAAAGGATGGAATTCAACATTACTTGCTAAATTACTTTGGAATATTCATCAAAATGAGAATACACTTTGGATATGTTGGGTAAATCAGTTTTATTTAAAGGGGCAAGTATTTGGGATGTTTTGCCAAGGAAATGCGACTTGTTGCTGCTCAAAAAACTGCTAAAAATTAGACATTATGGTGCGCAAGCAGGTAGGCAACTATGGTAGTGTAGGGTGATCAGACAGTTTCGACAGTGCAGGCTGCTACAGCCAAGCTAACTACAGGGCCTAAGAATTCTTCAGACAAGATGGAGTAGAGAGCAGCTGGACTACTGAAGTATAGAGACTGTACATCACATCGAAGCACTCTTTCATTCTTTGGTTGGGGACGCAATCAAAGTTGCTCACCAAAGACCGGTTACCGTATCTTAATGTTGACCCTACTTGTGTTTTTTGTGCATCACATGAGGAAACTAGTCATCATTTATTTTTTCAATGTCCCTTCTCTTCGTGTGTTTGGAAGAATATCAAGGAGTGGGTGGGCATTAGAAGAGCGATCACTACTATTGCTAGTGCTTTAAAGTGGATCAAGAAGGAGGCTAGAACATCTTGGCAAAGTAAAGTCAAGAGGATTGCATTAGCGAACACCATCTACTACATCTGAATGGCAAGAAATGGGAGGATTTTTGAGGACTTGGGATTCCATGTCGATAGCATTATTAAACGAATCAAAACACACACATACAAATTTATATTCTCTTTGTATCCGAATGTTTTGATTCATTTTGAGTCATTAGCTATGGGCCATTAGTCCATTTCGTGATTGTTGTTTTGCCCGGGTATACTCGGAGTATTTGTACATGAGGTTTTGATCTATAATAATTTACTTTTACCGATAATAATAATAAAAAAAAAAGTCAAAGTGCTCTGAAAACCAGATATTTCTGCACACTTGATGATGAGAAATGGCAAGGCATATGCATGGCAAATTCTTTCCTAAAACCGACGTCAAATTCTGATTTTTACACTCACGTAATTTGTGTCCTCGAAGATATAGTACAGGAAGATGTAGAATAAGGATACGGGTAGAGCTGAGCCGATGTATGAAAAGCAACTGGAAAAGATAATATAAATTCCAAAGGGATATAGCATATTGACCCTTCAGGACAAGTAGTAGTGAAACTATTGATATGGCAAAATATCCTTCAAACATCAATCTTGTGACACCCGAAAGAGTAACCAACACTAATATCAAATATCACAATGCAATCTTTAATTATGTGAATAGGCAGAATCATAATCAAGATTATCCAATTCATTCTCCAGGCTTACAAGTAGAGAAATCTAAACGTCTCTATAAAAGTAACCTGAAAGATCAATTTAGTATGGAAGAGCCTCAACAACATTAGTTAACAAGAGCATTGTCGATACTACTCTCCTAGCATTGTTCGTGAATCTGAATATCTGCTACGTATAGCAATTTAACAAATTTTACCTTTAAGAACTTTGCATAAAGAAAAGGACCCTTCCTTGCTTTAAAGTGCACACAAATGGCAGTATAGGTACTAGCAGAATTTCAATATTCACTTGTGCAATCCTTCTTTCTGTGAAGTAAAAATTTCTTTTCTGTCGAATGGTTTACTTCTTCTAGGAACATCAGCTATACTACAAAATTCCGATAAATTTTTCCTGATCTGCACTTTTCTTTTTTTCTCCGGTGGTCGAGGGCCTAGTGTGCATACGTCGATTGTTGCCCCATATACCTCTGATGATTGGACTACTGAATCATAAGCCTTTGAAGAGAGAGCAAGGCCTTCATTCTGAGCCCTCAAATACAACTCATAAGCAAGTCTCGGTTTACCATCCTTGGCAAGCGCTTCAATCAACATTTCATAAGTAACCTCGTTTGGTGTTATATTTTGAAGTTTCATGCGCTGAAACCATTCATATGCTTCACTTCCAAAATCATTTCGTGTACATCCACTGATAATTGCATTGAATGTGACAACAGTTGGCTCGATCCCAACCGAAACCATTTCCCGGATGATGGAATCAACAATGTTGAATTTTCCTTGTCCAGCATAAATTGAAGCCATAATAGTATATGCATACAAATTTGGCTCAACGCCGACTTTAAGCATATGTTTCCAAACCTGAACGGCCTCCTCGTAGAGTTTTCCTTTCTCAAGAGCACTAAGCAATGCCCCGTAGGAGATTATTGTCGGTTTTTCACCTTGTTCGACCATTCTCTTAAATATCTGAACAGCAGCAGAAGTTTCTGAAGCCTTGGAACAGGCAACAAGAACAGAATTCCATTCCCGACTGCCGGGTTTAAGGCCTTTCTCTTCCATTTTGTTGAGCAACCTCAGACCCCATCTCCAAATTCCTCTTTTTCTAGCTGCACTCAGAAGTATATTAAAATGAGAGACAATCAGTTCATAGGACATGTTATTTGGTTTTGGCCCTTTGTCCAACAAATCCTCATAAATTTCAAGAGCTGCCCACCATTTCTTCGCCTTTCCCATTAACCAAATGACATGATTGCATATAGATAAGCTTATTTCAGTGTCCCATTCTCTTATCCTGGTATACAATTCCTTAGCCACAGCACAGTGTTCTTCACGAGTACATGCCCACACAAGGCGCTCGTGTTCTGCACGTTCAGGACGAAGCCCGGCAAGATTCATCTCCTTTAGTAGTCGCAACAAGTCAGTGCTAAAATTCTCACTATTCACAAGCCAACGCCGCATGACTTGGAAGCAAATACGAATACAGAAATTCTCTAACTTTGAAAACTCATATTCCCAATTTTCATCATCTTTTCCAATTTCACCTTTTTGGTACTTGTCTTTTACGTCAACATAAAATTTCAAAGCTCCAAATCCATCTCCCAGTCTCTGATAAGCAAATAACGCTGTAGAATAAGACGCAGGGGATGGAGATACCCCCTTTTGTGGCATTTCTTCGAAAAGATTAAGAGCCTCGACCTCCCGACCTTGCTCTATATAAATACACATTAAAGTGTTGTATGTCACAACATTAGGATGAACCCCTTCCACAGCCATATCATTTACTACTTGTTCAACAAAATCATAATTTTCAGTTTCTTTCACAACTCCCAAAAGGCTGTTATATATAAACACATTGAGCTGTATAGTACTATTCATTTCCTTGCTCTTTCTCTTGAGCCAGTGAACAAGAGCCACTGCAGAATCTAGCCTTTTGTCTTTGCCAAAACCTCTAAGTACGGATGAATAAACCTGAAGCGGCAGTTCACCCTTGTCCCTTAAAACCTCATCCACATCCTCTGCAGTTGTGGCAGAGTGTAAACTCAATGCTAGTGCCCGGACATCAACCCTTGTACTATTCTCTCTACGTACCTTTTCTTCCAAATGAATTCGTCGTCGATCATCATCACCCTTGTTATCACATTTGTTGCCATGGACCAAGTCCCTCCCCTTTACTCCCTCGAATTGAACCCGACCAAAGTCCACCTTTGCACTATTCTCACTTCCTACCTTTTCTTTCAAATGAAGTTCCCCTTGTTCTTGATTATCATCATCATCATTGTCACCACTCTCGCTATCATATTCGTTGCCACAGGTCGAGTCCCTCTCCTTTATGCTCTCCAATCGAACGTGACCAAAGTCCTTATTCTCAGAAAAATCATTCGAGGAATCTATGTTTTCTTCCATGACATTGTTCCCAACAGCTCGTTCCTCCGACGCCCATGTCAACGCAAAAGATTCACCAAAACAACCTTTCTTTGGCTTAGAGAACGTATAAACTTCAGGTCTAGAGTATATACAAAAGAACTTACATCCCATATCCCATTTTTGGCTCCTAAAACTATTTCCATTCCTATGACTCAGAGAATCAGAAAAATCAAGTTTTTTTCTTCTTTGCTTCCTTTTAATTGAATTATAACAAGAAACCAATTCAAAATCCAATCGGGTTACCACAAAAGAGGGCCAAGACTCGTGTCTTGAAGGCCAAATGCTCAGAGCTTGCATTGTGCCCACATAAATTCTTTCGAATTAAATACAAAAATAAAATTCAACTAAATATTGAGGCGGCATTTAAAATTATCTCAAAATCTATAAATCCTCAAAAGTTAACAGTTTCAAGAACCCAAAACAGAAAGGCAAAAGAAACAAGAAGTTGTAGCCAGTAATCTTCACACTTAGTTCATAATAATAAATCAAGTATGGATAGATGAATTCATTACCTTCGAAAGAGAAGAAGAATTTGAGATATTATGGGTTTAATTAATGTTGGATTTCTGTTGTTCTGGAATTGACGCTAAACTTTTCAAGGCCATTCATATTCTCTGTGGTGTGTGAAGTGACTTGTATCAATAAATTTGAGCCACTAAATTGCATCTCTTGGCAAAACGACGCCGTTCTAGACTCCCCAAATTCGGGCCTTTTCAAACCGAGATTTGGAGAGAATTTTGTCCCTTTTTTTTATTTGGGAAAAAATCGTACGTTACGAAATATAAGAAAATCCACTTTATACCAGAATATTTATTTGTATATTAAAAATAATACATAAAAACATCTCCAAGAGATTCCCTAAATACATAATGCCGTTTATTGTTTTCAAATATCGCTTGGCTTGCTTCCCGTCAATTCCCTCTTAGTCCAATAGATCGAGTTCATGTGCTTGTAGATCTATCTCCATCCCGTGATAGTTGTATTGTGGTAAGTTTCAATAGAATCTCTATTTTAACTTGTAGGTTTGACTCTCCGAATTTAAAGAGTCAAACCCACCCACTATTATTAATAAAAAAATTATTGCATTTAATAAGTTGCAGATTTAAATACTTTATTTTTCAGACTATTCAAACCATATTTAAATGATTGGTCATTGACATATAAAAATTATGTTAAATAAAATATGAGAATAAATCGATAAATATTTCTTGAGAAAACTAAAATTAAGAGTTAAAATAGAGAATATTATTGGTCTGTATAAAATTTTGACTCTTTAATGATAATATCTATAATACATAAATGATAAAACACTTTTTATATAAAGTCTTTTTGCAGATGCTCTAACCTCAAAAAAACATCTAAAACTTGCAATGATAAATATTACGATAAACATTAATTATATCTGCTAAAGAAATGAAAATTCAAGTTATAACAGGATTTCGATGCTATGAGACTGTCAAACAAGGTATTCTAAACAATCTTTCTCTGCGATTGAGAAAATCGCTTCAAAAATTCATTCCATGTTGCAGAATATTCATCCTTCTTTTTATGCTTTCAATTTTGTGGGTGAATATGCTATGAGCATTTTTTTTTTCCAAGGAATAAGGTAAATATTACGGTCTATAATAAATCTTATTTTTCTTTGTGAATATCTCTGCTCCTAAAAGTTAATATTGTACTAAGTGGTGCAAGTATGTGAATCTTGTTAAGATCATCTTCAGCGATGATGAAGATTACTAATAGGATGACTGGCTTGAAAATAGAGTATGATATAGGTAAAAACATGGCCTAGTGAAAATTACGAATGATACTCACTGTTTCCTACATGGAGCTAAAGAGGAAGGATCTCTCGGTAATTGCTTATGCACTATATGTTGTGTTGGGAAATGATTGTTGTTCAAAACAAATAAGATATTGGAATGAAGAAACGGGAAAGAAAAAAAAAGACCGTTTTGAGATCGATTTTTGCCCGTTTGGAATTTA
>CAIGRQ010021927.1:0-11564 GCA_903798375.1 Fraxinus sp. D2006-0159 | reverse complement strand
CTTTCCCATTTATTCCTCTTATTTATTGTCCAACTTTCAACCATAATTTCTCATTCATATTGAAATGATTTTTTCACAATTAAATATTCTACACCTATCTACTCGGAACGTAGAATTTAATTGAATATTAATTTCGACAATTCGAACATCGGGTCCCACTCAAAATTGTGGTCAAAGTTGACCCACTTATGGTCAAAAAAGGCACCATTTCCAACAGTTTGATCCTAGACGCATGGATCCCAACACAATGTGAGATGATGTCAACAAAAGTGTCAATTTTCTTCTGGTAAAATGGTTTAATTGACAAAATTTTAGGCCAATGCATGTTTGTTTGTGGGTTTTTTCAGAATGTCAATCTATTTTAAGCCTCATAAGCCCATCACCACGTATTCATCTCAAATTGCCCGCAACAATAGTGGTATACATAATGCACGTTTCCCTTCCTCAAAATATAATGTGCTAGTTACAAACGATAAGGTGTCACTCTTTCATTAATTCCATTTCTCATTCCCTATAAATATAAGTCGTGCCACTTGCAAAAATGGTTATGAAAATTAAGAAATCTAGAAGCTTTATCAAAATCACTTCTCACATTTGACTTGAAATTCTCCATGTAGCAAGTACCACAATTCAAGAAGAATACAAACTTAATTCAGTGTATACAAATACAAAGTTCAATATCATAGTCCGTTTATATTAAAACTCGAAGTCATCCTATTGTCTATGTACAAATCAACCATGCGCACAACTAAAAAGTGCTCCTCTTGCATGATCGCCGTATAGTGCAACATTTCTGCAGCGTTCTAGTTTCGAGTCGTGAGGATAAAAGGCTTCACGTAGCTCATGGTACTTCTCAATATCAAAGTTGTGAATTTTCATAAGCTTCTTTTGCTTTACTTTGAACCGTCGATGAAAGTAGCCTTCGAAAGTGGGCTCTTTTGATGTCCTCAAAAAGAAGGCATAGGCAAGTGCAAAGTGGAGAGAGGTGACAAAGAAGCAAATGGGCTCCATCACATCCCAACTTAGTTCCCAAAAAGTGAGCCTCATAAAGCCCAATGTTTGGAGGACTAGAAAGCCCAGCCCACAATAGAGTTCCCCACGAACAAGGGATTGGGCTTTTTGGTCAATCAAGGCCTTTTGACTTTCCAGCTGGTCCAGTTCTTTCCTTCTTGGGTCGTTTGGCATGGTTATTGATTGTGTGATTATTTTCTCCATTGATTTTGCCACCTGGTCACAAATAAAAGTCGATTAAAAATTTAAGTCAAAATTAATAATTAATTTTAATAATATATTTTATGGGATTCATAAATTTTCAATTAATCATTCCATCATTTTTTTTTTCATATATTCATTTTCAACTATATAATTATAAAATAAAATATTCTACCCATAAATTCAAATTTTTTCTTACATTTTAACTATTAAAAACTTTATCTTTGCCAAATAATGGCAATCAAACAGGGCTTAACGTTGAATATTCTTCATTAATACCTGATTAGGTCTGAGGAAAACGATGTTGCCCAAAACGATGACGTTTCCGGATTCATCCAAAGCCTTGGAAAATTCCAGCCCCAGTTCTGTATTCCCACACACGTCATCGCAGATCCGTACGAACTCGCCGTACGGAATTGTACTCGCCGGAATATTCCTCAGCCTTTCCTTAACTTTCTCCAACTGCATAAATCTTAACACCCTCTTCACATCCTTCACATTTACACCAAACTCATCCTCCTCCTCCACCGTCTGTAGCGGTGGGCTCAGACCATCAAAGCGGAGGCGGTTATCTCCGACTATGTTCAGTGATTTCAGCTTCTCTCGGAGCTTGTCACCGACGGGGAGGGTCAGGAAGGAGGGGAGGCTGGAGGGGGAGGAGTGGTTGTTGATGAATCTGCGCTGGAGGAAACGGCGGAAGAAACCGGCGGCGACGGAGTCTGGGGAGTGGGATTGGGCTTTGGCAGCATTTGGTGGTTTGGGCGAGTGATTGAGAATGGTGAGTGATGGAGAAGAAGATTCTCTGTTGGTGGCGTTGAAGAGGCGCTTCACAAATGTTCTACGAAGCGCCATTGATGAAGGATTAGAGAGAAAGAGAGAGACTGTGTCTCAGATAGTTGAATGGTGGTGCAGACGAGAGGCTTTATATAGGTGATTCCTGTGTTGAAGGAGGGGAGAGGTGCGAGAATCTTCTCCCAGTTTGGGAAGGAGAATCTTGTTAAGCCCTGTTTGAAACCCATTTTTAGTAGAAAGAATTTTTAGAATAGTGATTGATGTAAGAAATGTGTGGTGGAAAAGTGATGAAAAGTTTTTGATTTGTGTGTAATATTATTTTATTAGGAGAATGTGTGGTTGAAATGAAAAATGAGAATGAGAAAGAGAAATTAATGNGAGAGACTGTGTCTCAGATAGTTGAATGGTGGTGCAGACGAGAGGCTTTATATAGGTGATTCCTGTGTTGAAGGAGGGGAGAGGTGCGAGAATCTTCTCCCAGTTTGGGAAGGAGAATCTCATTAAGCCCTGTTTGAAACCCATTTTTAGTAGAAAGAATTTTTGGAATAGTGATTGATGTAAGAAATGTGTGGTGGAAAAGTGATGAAAAGTTTTTGATTTGTGTGTAATATTATTTTATTAGAAGAATGTGTTGTTGAAATGAAAAATGAGAATGAGAATAAAAATAAGAATGAGAAAGAGAAATTAATGGGCATCAAACGGGAGCTTAATTCAAGCCTTTTTTCTTTCTTGCTCTAGAAAAAACCAAAATGGAAAAATGGTGGTTTTCATTTCCTAATTTATGGATAAAAAAAGGGTCGAGCAAGCCTGATACAAATAACTATGGAAATATGTTACATAATCGACCCGTATATAGAGATGGTAACGGGGCAGGTTCGGAACGGGGCATTCCCGTCCCGCCCCGCCCCGTCCCGCCTCGCCCCGCCTTAAACTAGACGGGGCGGGCTTGCCCGGCTAATTTTTTTTTTTATTTTTTAAATTTTCTTGTTAACTATTTTTTTTTTAATTTATAGTTAATTATTTTTTTATTCTTCACGGGACGACTCGTCGGAGCGGGTTTTTTCGCCTCGAATGGCGGGGCAAATTTTTTTGCCATCACTACTCGTATATGTAACTATTAAGAGGTGAAGTGAGTTATGCCTATTGTCCAAATACTCGAAGGAGCCAAATATATACTAAATAATTTATTAAAATTTGTTAATTGATTTTTTTTTTTTTGAAAAATAGGCGTTGCTCATGAAATCTTCCAATCAATTTATGTCTATTTTTTTCTTTCTTTCAATTTCTTCAAAGAAACTGGAGTGTAATTAATTGAGATGAATGGACAAACAAATGTCACCTTTTACTTCCCAGTATCTGCAAATAATTGAGCAACGAAATATCGAAAAAGGACTAAGGAGCACAACAATAAATTTGGTAAGATGTTAGCTATATTAGGGTATACATACATACATATACATATACATATATATGTATGAATTCTGACACGATCAACAAATATTATCAACTAAAATCGCAAAACGTTATTGTGGAATTGTTCTCATATTTACGGTGGGCAGAATAAGACTGTCCACATGCTAATGTGGCAAGAGAACCCAACGTTGGGTTCTCTCCGAGTGAACATGATAAGACTTTCCACCGTGAACAGGAGAACACCACTGAATGTTATTGTGACTCCTATTCGTCTGAAACACCACGTAAACGTTTACATGCTTTTAATTTTAAACAGATAGTGTTAGGCACACCGCACGCATCCTATTCTGGGCATTGTTGCAACCTTTAGCAGAATTTCTACGCAAAGGATTCTATTTCATGCATATGTAGTGAAATTTGTACCAAGAATCCAATACGCATTGAGAATTGAGATACTTTTGACATCAGATGTCATTATTTTCAGATAAATCATAAATTCTTCACACAAATCCACTGCTGGGGCATTTTTCTCAAGAATGTCAGCTGAAATGCCTTTTCTTGATTTCCAAATTCTAACCATATTTTTTAAATTTTTGCTGTGTTTATATTCTTATTCTGTGAAGAATATGATGAGTTCTCCAGAATGATATCTGCCACCAAATGAATGGAATGGATTAGAGAATTTTAAACAGTTAGGATTTGCTTGGGAGCTTTGGGTACCGAATATGAACATTTTTTAGAGTATCGATTTTGACGTTTATAAACAGATCGATTTCGTGATTGGTTTTTAAAAGTCCAACTTATACTTGAAAGTTTATTATCCACCGATTCTGAAAGCATTTTAAAAAAATAAAATTACATATACGTCTCTTAGCGAAGTTTTCAATTTGTACTTTTTTGTATGAATTTTTAGTACTCATAAGTGATATTTTACTTAGAAGTTAATATCTAACTTTAAAAGTTAAACGAGATTAAATATTTACTTAAAATTATAATTTTGTACTTTACAATTATAAGTTAATATTTTCTACTTATAAGTAAACTTTAAATTATAATTTAATTTTGCACTTTTAAATAATTTAGACATGATTAAAATTTTTACATATAAGTGATTTTTTCATATTTTATAAGTGAATATTTGTCTTATTAGTAGCATTTTTTCTTTACAAACAATTTTTTATACAAAAGAGATTTTTTTTATTTTATAAGTAATATCTTACTTAAATATTTTTTAAATTATAATGTAATTTTTTTTGCTTATAAATAATTTTTTAGTTAATATATTTTTATTTACAAATTAATTTTGAACAAAATAAGTTGGTTGGAAATAATTATTTTATAAAGGTAAAATTATAAGAGAATATAAGAAATGTCAATTTTAAGCAGTTAAACTATGGTTGAGAGAACCAGTGAAAATTACACTACACCGATTTTAGTCCTTTTTAAGCCACCCAAAATTGGTATCCAAAAAAATTAGCCAGCCCCAATTTTTCCAACACATCATATGCCGTGCCACCCAAAACCGATAAAAAGAAGAAGAAGAAAAAAAATCACTCAAGCATGCCCTTAGTGATGGGAAAGAATGGACATATACAGGATATGAATAGGTATGGTAAGAAGAATTATTCTTCTATGCCAGGCCTGTAAAAGGCCTGACATAGAATTTCCTCTCACATGAGTGGGTCCCGCCCCACGATAATAAAAAAGAGTTGTGCTACTCTTCCAGGTCGATAAAACACCTGGCAGAGGGAATGTCTCATAGGGGGGTGGGATTTTTTACATTTTGGGGGGGGTTTTTTAATGAGGTGGGGTATGAGATAAAACTCTCTACCAGGCCTAGTAGAGGAGTTTTATCCAATAAAAAAACAGCCAAACCCCCCCCCCCCCTACAGTTAAAATTCGTCAATTTGATATGTTGAGAGAACCAGTGAAAATTACACTACACCGATTTTAGTCCTTTTTAAGCCATCCAAAATTGGTATCCAAAAAAATTAGCTAGCCCCAATTTTTCCAACACATCATATGCCGTGCCACCCAAAACCGATAAAAAGAAGAAGAGAAAAAAAAAAATCACTCAAGCATGCCCTTAGCGATAGGAAAGAATGGACATATACAGGATATGAATAGGTATGGTAAGAAGAATCATTCTTCTATGCCAGGCCTGTAAAAGGTCTGGCATAGAAGGCCTGGCATAGAATTTCCTCTCACATGAGTGGGTCCCGCCCCACGATAATAAAAAAGAGTTGTGCTACTCTGTCAGGTCGATAAAACACCTGGCAGAGGGAATGTCTCATAGGGGGGGTGAGATTTTTTACATTTTGGGGGGGTTTTTTAATGAGGTGGGGGACCCACCTCATATGAGATAAAACTCTCTACCAGACCTAGTAGAGGAGTTTTATCCAATAAAAAAACAGCCAAACCCCCCCCCCCCCACCCTCCACCCCATTGCGAGGTGTCGGTACCCCTACTTGTACATGAAGAATGGTCCATAGTAAGAATACTAAAGGTGGGAAAAGCTAAAACTCATAAGAATTCCTAGAAATTTGGGAAGTGGAAGGGGCATTGGATTCCATTTGGTTTGGTATATTTTATTCTCAGACATTTGTGGGATGTCTACTACATTTCCATATGCGCACGCCTGCCTCCCCTCTTCATTCTCTCGCTTAGTTCGGCTCAATACGAATGTTTGTAAGAGAACTATGTTATTCTAACTCAATGTGAGTTCCAGTTCAATTTTATTAATTCATTTGAATGTAAATATTAAGCTCTATCAAAATGTTTACGATTCACACAATTAAGCTAATAAGTTCAATACTAAATGGATGAATCTTATCAACGTCAAACCATCGAATCAGAAAAAATTGAGTACTATCATATAACTTTGTATTGATTAAGTTCATGAGTTGGAGATAAACGAACTCAAACAGTTAACATTGGTTGCAGGGTAACCATCATCTCTCATGCCCCCAACTAATTTTACCTTAGAAGTTGATAATAGGCAATAACTCCCCTCGAATACAGTTTATAACAAATCTTACTCAAAAGATGCCGAGTTGGAATCCCCTTCGAAATAAGAGCTCTCGCAGTTCTGGAGGTTCCAATTACAAGAGAATTTCTCTTGAAATCGAGAGTTTTTCCCTTTTCATTCTACTCTTTGATTTTGAGTCACTTCTATAACTCTTTACATCTTAAGCTAAATACTATCCACTATTAAACAAGGGAAGATAATCATGCTAGCAAATGAGAGAATAACTATTAAGCCACTGTTTGTCTAGTTTAGAATTTCGACAAAAAATTAAACTAATAATTAATTTAATCACTCATTTTATAATATTCATAATTTTTCAACTTCAAATTTCATCAACCTATTGACTTATGGTTCATTTCGAGTTTTGATTATAACAAACAATAAGCTTTCTAAAAATAAGGTGATATAGTTGTTGACCTATGGTTGATTGCAAGTTTTGATTATAACAAACAAATTATTCTTATCTCTAACATATATATTCGAGTTTTTATTGTTACATGTTATGAACCTAATGAAAATCGAGCATTCACAAATCAAGCTTGAAAATCGAGCACTCGCGTCAAGACAATCGAAGACAAATCAAGCACTTGCACCAAATTCAAAATCTAACAACAAATTGTGCACTCACGCCAAATCAATCAAATATATTAGACCTAGATGATTTGAATCCATATGTAAAGGTAAAATGTTTTAATTCTTAGTAATGAATCGTAAGTTAAATTTTTTATGCACGAAATAAACTTTTCAAATAACGCTCGCATAAAAATTATTTTCGATATGATAAAATCTTCTCTTGACTCTTAAACTCTTTACCAATGATATTTATTTTGAGAAGCCAAATGATTGTGTCCTTCAAGAATTCAACTTGCTTAAATAATTAAGAAAAGAGAAAACCAGAAATTTCTGGTCTGGGGACGTCCGGTGGTTCCAACAGTCAAAATTCTTACCGTTCTGATTTATGACATACAAAGGCTAATTTCAGTTGTCCGGTCAGTATCAGACGTTCGGTAGGGGTCATTTGATTGGTCAAAACTTTTTGCCTTTTAATTGCTATAAATACCAATCGCTTTACATTTAATGTTACACATTCAAGAGCATGCAAGTGAGATTCTTTTGAACAAAATTACATTGATTTCTCGCATCATTTATTATCAAGTCATTTTAGTCTTGAAAAACTTTTAATCAAATTAACTTTTGAAAATCTTTCTACACTTCAAAGTTTTTCATATCTAACACTTGAGTTTCATTCATTGATATTTATTAAAGTGTTAGCCTATTTCTCTCTTGGTACTAAATTGTGATCATATCATTTATTAAGAGAGAAGTTTCAATTTGTATAATCAATTTTCTTTGAACTTGTGGCTCGTGTTGAGGTCCCGTAAAGCTCAACGTTGTATAAGGATCGACGCTCATTATTTGTAAGTCACCGAAAACTTTGTAAAATGATGGATTACACCACAAGTCAATCAATATAGTGAAATTGGCCTTATTCGTACCGAAATACTCGGTAACAGAGGACATAGATAATAGATCGTTACATTGGATCGAATCTCCATAATTATATCGTTTGCATTTTCTATCACTTTTTACTCATTACTTTCATATTCGTGTTTATTATTTAAACTAATCTATCTAGTTATTACGCGTTTGATTTTAGATTAATTTTTCGAAAAAGTTTTAAAAATCAATTCACCACTCTCTTAATTAGCTATTCTTGGACTATCACGACGTTTATCAAAATTCACTAAGCCCATGTTTGGTTTAGATTAAAATCATATTTTAGTAGATCATGATAAAAGTTGATAGAATATATGGTTGAAAAGTTGTGAATTTTATGAAATGTGTGATTAAAATTAATTTTTGACTTTGACTTAAATCTTAATCAAATTTTCATTAGTACCAAATAGAGACTCAAAATTTGATTTCTACTTACGCGAAAGGAGGAGCTAACTGAAGTTAATTCATGCATGCGTGATTGACTCTTAACATTTTTCATTTATGAAAATGATAATTGTAGCAAAAACTCCAAAACCCTTGAACCGCTAGCAGGCTTTCCTCGAGCCTTTCAAAAGTTGCAGCTATCATTCCAAACAGAATTAAACTACTTGAATCCTTTGGGTTACCCGACTCCACCGCCCCTTTCACAATGTGGAGGGCCCGAGGTGAATAAAATAATCACCGGGACCCCCCATTGTTAGAGGGAAGCGTGGGTCCGAGTAAAGCTACATGTAATCCAAAGGGTACATGTAGCATTGCCCATTAATTTTGACCACATTTTAATCAACGTCAATGAGGGAAAAAGGGTACTTCCACATTTATCACATTAAAGAATTAAAATAATTAAATAATAAAAAAAAATGGAAAAGCTGAACGTTCTTCTACCTAAATCTATCCCATCCTTCGTGTCTACAACTGCCGGCATCACCGCAAAGCTTCGTCACCACTACTCCACCCATCCATCGCCACCACTACAAACCACCATTATCGCTACCATCGAAACCTACATCACTGCCATCCCCAAAAACTGCCACGTCCAACCCCCAACCAAAAATCAAACCCAAGCAATAAAATTTTTCCTCACCTCGACCACTAGCCATGAACCACAAACAGATACCTCACATACTGTTGGGCAAACAACAACATATATAGATCAAAATCAGCCTTCAAAGCATCGACAACCGCACATTTTTTTCTAACAATTCCGGCAATCCAACAATACCTACGGAAAAATCCTTCAATTTACGGGTTTGGGGGTGTTAATTCACAAAATTGGCCACGTAAAAACCTTCAGCAATATCATACCATAATTGGTTTATCTTTAATTAATATAATAATTAATTCCGCAATCAAAGAATCCACGCCAAAAACATGGTTTTAATTTGGGTTTTGGGGTTAGGGTTGGAGAGAAATAAGAAGGTGTTTTACGAGGTGGGTGAGAAGTGGAAGGAGTATGCGTGCGGCAGTTTGCGGTGTCTTCAACGTTGTCGTCGACGTAGAAGGTGACTAGGTGATATTAGTTTTGGTTTGGGGTGGGGGTGTAGGGTTTTAGGTGATGAGGATAAAGATTTTATTTTTCTTTATTTCTGTTTTTAAATTTATTTACTTTAATTATTTAATGTAATAAATAAAAAGTTACCATTTCAAAAAATGGTCAAACTCACTTTTTGGTCAACTAACAAAAATATGGATGGAAACTATCCAAAAGGGCTTGTAATGCAACGACTGAAAATGTTCAAGGTGACGATTGCAACATTTGAAATGTTTGTAAGAAATTTGCTAGTGTTTCAAATGTTTGGAGCTTCTGCTACAATTATCCTTTTATAAAATTAGCATATGGTAAAGATGAAACGTGGTATCTCCTCGACAAGAAAGTTATATGCAGGTTGGCATTAACAAACAAATAGAGTCCCTCCTAGAATTTTTAGCACCACTTGCGTCTAAACACCGGAACAATTCTTAAAGCTTCCATAATTTGTGGCTATTGTTTAGTGGAATCCACCGTGCCTAAATTGCCTTGTCTGAAATGGACTAATTACTAACATTTCATGCACATTAGATACGCAAGATATAAGTCACTACATATTTGACCAATTGATAATGTCATTTTGCATTCTATCGTTGGACATTAACCAAAAACTGCAATGTTGGTAGCTAATGCAGTGCTGCCAACACCGTGTCTGTAACTTGTACATGATGAATGTTTAATTCTTGTAACTTTTTGTAAACGCATCCACTCATTAACCATAAAGAAATTGAAAATTAGATGGCAATGTCGTAGAATGAAAAGGACATAACATGATTAAAAATAATACTTCCTTCAATTTTGTGTTGAGCATCCTACTCTGATTCACACCATCCTTCAACTTGTATATTAATTTCGTATGCATCACAACAAACTTTATCCAAACTTATAATTGTTTTAAATGTACCAATAATAATATAAATATGTAATAGTTTACATTTTCAATAATTTGGTTCAACGTGAAAAGCGTTAGATTAAACAATAGTAAAATATAAATCGATTAGTTTCTTATTTATTTAAAGTCCCGTTTTATATTGGTTAAAATTTCAAGTCATAGTTAAAAATTAATTTTAACCATATTCTATGGAATCCCCAACTTTTAAATTATGTATTGGGTTAATTCCACAAACGGTCATTGAAATTATATCAAAATTACAAAACAGTCACGGGAGTTTAAAACTTGCACTAACGATCACTGAAGTATCACTCGTTTTGTAATTTTGACGTAACTTTAGTGACCGTTTGTGAAATTAACCCATTATATATTTCATCAACTTGTACTAAAATTTATTAAAAATCTAATTTCAATTTACATTAAACAAGAGTTAGAAGATTAAACTTTTAGATTACACTGTATGTGTATTTGTGCACGCAAAGAAAAAATAACTAGAACAATAATGTTAAAAATGATCATATTAAACAAGTCGATTTTGTGCATGTTTAACAAGTTGTAGCAGAAAAAGATGAATGATAGTGCAATCCTAATACGAAGTTGACATCATTATACTAATCAAAACTCAATAAGTGGAGATGATGATGCGATCCTTGTGGCAATTCTTTTGGACATTAGGAAAACACTATGGTTAAGGAATGTTCCTTTTCCTACCACCTATTTCTATACTAATCAGGGACGGAGTCAATGGTTGACAATTTTTTTGAGGGAATTACACTCAGATCTTCTTTTCAACTTTTAGTGTTAACAATTAGGTACAAAATTTTTTCTTTCAAAAATAAAATGCACCTCCCACCCCCACATCCCGCACCCACACCTCCCACGCAGCACCCGAAAGATCTGTGACTCTGCACACACACTCTCCCTATTTTCTCTCTTCTACAAACCATTTGATTAAACTTTGAATAATGGAGATTGAAGTTGGAAGGTGTAGACGAAAAAATTTATTGTCTGCCCTCCTTGTTAGACAAGATAAACATCATCAAACAGAATCTGAAGCTTCTAGAGAAATTCTGAAATTAATGCAGAGAATCCAGGGACAATAGTTGGCATTTTATCTAGTTGTTGTAACCTTTAATTTTTTGTATTTTCAAATGGTTTATCTTATCTGTATATTCAAACTCAGATCATTATAAATATAATGA
>CAIGRQ010021844.1:0-10976 GCA_903798375.1 Fraxinus sp. D2006-0159 | reverse complement strand
AAGAGTGAGTAGCCCAGTAATTATTTCCTCTTGTAACTTTTCGTTTTTCCATTTTCATACCCAAATTATTTCCACTTTCTGCATCTCCCTATTCTATATAGGCAGGCTGCATGCTTCTGTTTTCTGGGAAATTTTTTGATTCCTTTACAAATTACAAGTACCGAGAATATATTCTATTTAGTGCTTATAATTTTTTTACATATATATTCATTGGTGGACGGTGGTGGGAAAGTTTAGAGAAATGAATGGTTCGGGAGGCGATGGTTCATGGCCACTGCCACCGCCGCGTCCAAAGTCACCGCCGGAGTACCCTGATTTGTACGGAAAGCGGCGGGGGTTGGTCAATGTTCAGATGATGGAAAGAGAGATTGGGTTTCTTGAGGTAAGTTGGTTGACTAAATTTTCGTTGTGCAAGTTGGATTTTTTACTCTCTTGTTTTCGACTTTTCATAGGTCCTGTTTAATTTTTGTTTCAATTCTCATTATTTAATGTTTGTTCAATTATGGTATGTTTGACAAAGCGATTAGCCAATACTCAAAAGGAAAATAAGTTAAATTACTTTATTGTCTGTTGTATTGGATATCAAACACGCCATTATGTAAAGGGAATCAAACATGCTCCTAGGGTATTCTGGTAGCCAAAGATGTGATTTTATTCTCTCTTGTAAGAACATATATATGGTCACTTTTACATTGTTTGATGCAACATTTTTTCCTTGGAATCTATTTTCTAGCTTTGGCTTCACAAGGTGGTTTTCCTTCAAATTGTGGAAAATCAATTCCCACCACTTTGGTGGGAAAATGATTTCCACCTTTTTTTTTTTTTTTTTAAGCAATGACAACAAATTCTATCCATAAATGTTAAAAAAAAATAAATAAATAAAAATTCCCTTTAATGGACAATTTACATGAAAAACAAAGTCAAACGACCACCANTTTTTTTTTTTTTTTTAAGCAATGACAACAAATTCTATCCATAAATGTTAAAAAAAAATAAATAAATAAAAATTCCCTTTAATGGACAATTTACATGAAAAACAAAGTCAAACGACCACCAAAAGATTCAAAATTGCAACATTTTCGAGGTGGAAAATTATACCAATCAAATACTATTAATTACAATTCTCAGTAAAACAATTTCTAGGCAATTCAGTTCTCTGGAATTCATTTTCTTTTCATCCATTTTCCACTTTTGCAATCAAACGGACCCTAGCATGTTTGGCTGAGTCTAAAAAAAGAAGCAAACCAGCTTTTTTAGCTCGAGTTTGGGTGTGCTTATATTAGCTTATAAGCACCGGGGCCCACTACTTTTTGATAAACAAATAGTGGGTCCCATGCGAGTCATTGGGGCTCGACGGCAACTTATTCAAGATTCCCCTAATGGCATTTGGACCTTAGATTTCTTGCTGATCATGAGACATTTTACCCTTTTGAATTCACAAGCTTTTTAATGACTTCAAACAAAGTACTTAGGAGCCATTTTATGCTATGGTTTGATGTTGTAATGAGAAGAGTTAGTACTAAGAAAACAAGGATAAAGCATATGTATTCTATTGGTGAAACGAAAATAAAATGTTAAGACCCACTTTCATCAGTAAAACCTCTTCGTCAATTTCTTTCGACACGCATCATTTCCGTCATTAGGTATATTTATACTTGGTATAATGTTCCAAGTAGCAGGCAGATGTTTATAGAAACTTCATCATTACATAGCTCAATATTTGCATTGAGATCCTGCAAACTGGCTGGACACATTGTGAGTAAACAAATGAATTGATGCAATGGCATCTGCAAATGTCATTTTTTGGTACAAAAATGTGATAAACTCATTCTACTGTTGTGTAGAGTGAAGAAGACACGTTTTCAGTGGACTCATTTGTCTGCTTTGATTGCCACCCCATCAGTAATTATCTCATAAGGGCTTCTGAATACGATCCATCCTGTTTGTGTTATGGCTGTAACTATTGCAATTGTTGATGGTACTTCCACACTTTCCAATCTGAGATGAATGCGATTCTTTGCAGCCAGCCTGCTTTTTAATTCTTCAGTTCACATTGTTGAATTACATTACAGATAGATTTGCACCATCCTATACTACAGAAAAAATTATGGGTTTATCTTGAAGTATTTTAAGTAACTTGTTGTACTACATTTTTATTGTTATTGCGATTATTGAATAGATTAAGTTTTCTTAAAAGCCGATTTTCATGAATGAGATCTTCAATCGAAAATTTTATTTTAAGCAGGAAGAATTAAAGTCTGTTGAAAGCCTCCAACCGGCTTCTCAAGCCTGTAAAGAGTATGTCATTTTTCCATGAATGCCTTGCTTAAATTCTAGAAGTATTTATGGATTACCTGTGGATGGAACAAATAGAAGTTTAACACTGTTTTTCCTTCCTAGAAACGAGCCAATTATGCACCTAGATCATTACCATTGCTCGCAATTAAACAAAATGTTAATTTGGCAGGGTTGTTGATTTTGTGTCCGGAAATACAGATCCTCTTATACCTGTGTAAGAAAAAAAACTTGAATATCTTTTCTTCGGATCCTACTACAAAATGGTGATTGCTCACTTTTGTATATGTATTTTTGGTTAATCAAAGCAGAACTAGGAAGACTCGCAGATCTTGTAACTTATCTTGTGGCTTCTGGAAATGGCTCTGGTACATGCTTCTTAACACTCAGCCATGTCTCATGTATTATATATTTTTATTGAAGATATCTGTTTCATCAAATGCTTAAACTAGGATAAGTAATGATTTGAGACCTTAATTCTGTTGGTTTAAGACAAAACTCCTAGTCTGTTTAATGATTTATACTTCCAAGTGATTTACTCTTTAATGTGTGTGGAATATTTCATTCAATTGAAAAGGACTAAAGTTAGATGCAATTGCGAAAGCAAAATCAATGATCGATGTACATTTTTTTCTGAGACTAGATTTTGAAGGATGACTAGGAGTATGACTGTTCACAGTTTCCTCTTTATGTCTTTATTTTTTGGTTTGATCCCATATATGTTAGCAGGGAAAACCATTTCACGTGTTATATATGTTTTTTCGTGGATGCTTTCAAGGAGTTCGCCAGAAAATTAAGCCCAACATACATTTCTGGATACCAATCTTTGTTGACATGTTAAAGCCTTAAGTCTTGGATCGTTTACTGGTATAGCAAACTCTTTACTGAAGTCAGTTGTATAGATGTCACATGGTTTGGTTTAACCATTAAAACTCATTTGACTAAAGTAGTGTCTCTTAGTTGTTTCTTCCCAAGTCTTAGTAGACAAAACGAGCTGTTATTATAAGCAGATGTGTGTAATTAAGCATAATAACAGTTTCTTAAAGACATATTCATTTGGAATGACTAAGGTGTCGATAGGTGAAAGAGGCTCATAGGTGTAACTCTTCCCAGGATATTTTTCTCTAACATAAATCCCAACAATCTTCTTCTGTTTCACGTGTAAGCACCAACATAATCTTTAATCGCCCTTGAATGAAACAACAGGCTTTTCATTCTACTTATTTCCATTAGGATATGGAACAGCCTTGTGTTGTGGGATTTGTGAGCTCATCAAGATTGCATGGGTGATTTCCACGAGGAAAGATTCATTCTTCTGAAGCTTTGAGTTGTGGTGAGGTGTCGAACATGTCAGGATGGCATAACCAGGCACATAAAAAGGCCTGACCTGGCTTGCATTTTTTGGCATGCCATGTCGGGCTGGCAAGTGCAGAAATATGCTATGCCTTGCATGGACGAAAATTCTTCGTAATATTTAAGAAGTTGGATAAGAGTATAGGACGAGCAATTTACAACTAAGACAGAATGTAATTTGTAACGAGCATTTGTTTCTCAAAAAAGTGATAGTCAAGCCCGATATGGCAATATGAGAATGAAAAACAAGTGTACTTTAATTGTCACAGAAATGTTGAGGTGGTTGGAGTAGATGAACTCCAAGATCTGGCAAGACATAATTAAACCATGTTTCTTGGAAGACTGGCAAGAAACAAGACGCTAAATTTTGATGGATGAAGAGCTGTGAGCTCCTCTTACTTAGCTTCAAGCCAAAGGAAGCATACCAAATAAATATTGAATTTGAAAATGAGAGGTGGAAGCAATGAAATTCTATTTGCTCTTTTATAATCAACCAAATAGGTGCTAGATCATGAGTGTTAATACACAAATCATTTAATTCAAAATTCTAGTTATGCATTATAAATATGGAAAAACTCCCTTATTTTTGCAAATTTCATTCTCCCGATTGCCATGAATTGTGGGATTTCTGATCGTCCATACTATTTTTTGATTTCCATGAGTTGAGTCATTCTTCTGATGGCTATAAGTTGTAGGATGATTCAATTTATGCCATGATTTGTGGGATTAATTCTCCTGATAGTAAGTTGTGGAATCTTTGTTCTTTCTATCGCCATGAATTGCTAGAATATATAATTTTACTCGGATTTTTTTTTTCTTTTTGCAGTCTTGTAATTTCTTATTAAATATCGCATATCATTTATGTAACACAGGTGGTCTTCAGAAAATTACCATAGTTGGGATCAGGAGGTCCCTAATTCAGATAAATAGGAAGCTCTAGTGCGCGCGCGCGCGCGCGCGCGTGTGTGTGTGTGTGTGTGTGTGAGAGAGAGAGAGGGGAGGGGGTAATTTTACTTCGATTTATTTTACTTATTCAATATAGAGGAAAGATCCTAATATTATTACTTCTCGATATATATGCTTATAAAAATGATACAAGAGTTATTTGGCTTGCAGTGAATCATCATGTTTCAACCTTTCATGGATTTGCTGTTGTGAATGCTATCCTCATCTTGAGGTGCCACACTGTTCTGACTGCAATTTATGTAATTGCAAGCCATGCTCGAACTCTTTGAGACAATGCCAGTTTTGCTCATGTCCAGATATCCAGTGCTTTAAAAGGGGCGCATGTAGCCAGATTTGCTGCATTTGCAAATTCCTTTCCTGCTCCTTTTGTTGCAGAAAATGCACATGTTGTTGTCCTAAATGTTTAGAGGAAAATATATGTAACTGTTGTACCAAAAATCGCCGCTGCTGCTTTTGCTTTTAGTACATTCTGAAGTAAATTTAAATGTAATACTAGTTCTTTATAATTTAAAAGATAATTTGAGTGGCATTTTATTTATGGCGGTTTTTAATATTGCTTAAATATCTCTGACCTATTTTCTGGGGAATTAGTCATTCTACTGTCGTGTTCAAACAGACCAAACTATAATCATTAACATGGCAAACTCGTAGAAGGACGTGTTCTCTTCTATTGGTAACAAGGTAAATTTCACTGTGGGAACCCAACCCTGTCCCTTCTCATTTGTGGCAATTTTGGAACTTTCTTTTTTTATCATCTCTCTTGTCCCTAACTTTCATTTATTCTTGATGATTTTCATCCATTTTTGCCGTTAAGTTCCTGTAAAAGGACTATTCTACCTTTAACCTAAAATAAACTAAAAACAGAAAAAACAAAAATAAACAAAAAAGGAAAAGAGACAAATGGAGTGAAAAAGTTTTCTTTCTTCCCCAACCCACAATCCCACCCCACCAACATGGGCACCACCACACCAGCGGCGACCACCAGCAGCCACAACCTCCCTTAACCCAAAACTGTCACCCAAACCCCAATCCCACCCCCACCATCGGCACCACCATGTCTCTGCCTAAACCTCCGGCCGCAAACACAGCCCTGCCCCCCACTCCCTCCTTTTCAATTGGCATTGAATTGCTTCCATAATTAATCAGGCTGAATATACAAGTAATCAATAAGATAACATTGCATTATTAATCAAAACACAACACGCACTGCAGTGATGAGTCATTAAGATCTGGAATATGGACCAAATTAACGAGGCCCTCCATGTTTGCGAAGAGGGAAATTTAGTTACTTTAATATTAAAATAAACAGTTCTACATATTGGCTGATTGATCTTATATTTGCAGATTCTTGACAAACTATAGTCGGGATTTGTCACTGTGTTTAACAGAGACAAACGTTAACATAAATAATAGGAAATTAAGATCATTCAACCTCATGGATGTGTCCAAGAGAAGGCAACTGGACTCTTCACAAGATGTTGGGCATTCTTCCAAGAAATTGAACCAAATGCATTCCTACCCAACCGATTTATGCCCTTCCGTGACACGAAAGTAACTGTATATCGTTGCTTATCGCCTACATTTCTGAAAACGAGCCTTGAGGGCTTCACGGTCACCACCACATTCTGGGGCGCTTGAACTGTCACTTCATAAATAGACCTTGCAGCTCCTACATTTGTCAATTCACGGGAGTACCTTGCAACTCTAGACTTGCCAAACAGGACTGAAAACGAAGGATAGTTAAGCTGGCTGGGATCAGTAAATTTCCTAGAACATGTGATGTTTGGACGCTTCACAATGGTTTGTATATGCTCAATGGTATAGTCCAAAGAGCAAAGGAACATAATGTAGTCCTCTGGCGTGATGTCGTATACGAGACCTGGGGAGATAGCCTTGCGTGGGTCAACATGGCCAGATCCATGAGCCCATGGGTTAGCGAATGAGTTGTCTGCAGCATCACGCAAAGGAGAATTGTTGTTATCAAGTGTGTAGGCTGTCGTCATCAGTGCAGATTTGATGGCGCTTGGACTCCAATCAGGATGTGCTGCTTTCAGCAGTGCAGCTAAGCCACTAATGTGTGGGCAGGACATTGATGTACCTGCATATTTCATCAGATGACGAGGAAATTAAGCATTGATATCATCAGAAAGCCTGGATTTCAAATTTCAAGAGTGTTTAAAATCAGAGTATTATGGGTTATGTACGTCTTTGTACATCGTTTTCATAATCCACACATTCCGTTACATTGTTAGTGTCTTCTTTCCAGCTCATTCTGCTCTATGATTGAGGTACTTTAGGTAGGTCTAGTCCACTAATTGAGGTAAGATAATTTGTATGTGTTGATTAACAATATTTTGTAGGACTAGTCACATTCTTAAAGCATGATGTGAAGGCAATGTGGTGCTTTTATTGTGGGAGAATGAGAATTATTTCTAGATGCACCACAATCACAACAACTATCAATGTATTGTAAATAAATCTGCAAGGACAAAGCAAAACTGGTAATGAACAAGTCAAATTTCTGGAAGCATTCAAAGAAGGCTCTCCACTATCAATCTCTAGCCAAAATAATTGACAAATTTGTCGGGCGCGTACACAAAAGCTCCACAAACTATTTCTAGAAGTTAGGCAAAAATTGTCTTTTGTAAACAACCTTTTCATCTTTTTGAAAAACAAACAGAAAAAATGTGTTTTCTTCTATAAGAGTATCTCCAAGAGACTCTTTAAATATGAGATACTCTTTATTTTAAAGAGACAACATATAAAATCATGTTTCAAGACTCTTTAAATTAATATTTTAATTTAGAGAGTGAGTTTGACTCTCCAAATTTGGAGAGTGAGTTTGACTCTCCAAATTTGGAAAACCAAACTCACTTTCTATAATTAAATGCATTCAAAGTGTTTCATGGAGAGCCAAACACACTCTCTATAATTAAATGCATTCAAAGTGTTTCAATTTTCAATGTAGAAAAACAATAAAATAATTTAAAGAAAAGCTAAGCAAAATAAAAGATAAAGAAAAATAATAAATATTTTTTGGGAGTTGTAAAATTAAGTGTCAAATATAAAGAGCTTGTTGGAGTACTTTAAAATTAAAGAAAAATTAGTTAAAATAAAAGATAAAGAAAAACAACTAATATTTTTTGGGATAAGAAAAATTAAAAGTTAAATATAAAGAGCTTGTTGTAGTACTTCAAAATTTTAACTCTCTAAATTTATATATGCTCTCTAAATGATATAATATGTTCTTTAAAAATAGAGAGTCTCTTGGAGATGCTCTAAGTATCTATACGTGAATGAGTTTAATCGAAACATTACCTAATATGATGTATGCACTTAATTATGTTATTTATCTTAGATTAATTCATCTGCAGAAATCAAATTCTTCACGTCTTCAGTTTCTCAGGATAATTAAAACGAAGAAAAATAGAAAGAAAGAACGCATATTTTTATATGTTTATCCTAACATCTTAGTAGATATATCGATATTTTATCATCCTCAAAAACCTGTGAATCTATATTGTAATTGTTGTCTATTACATCTGAGAATCAGCTAATTTCTACCTTAACTCATGCCTCAGTTCCCACCAACTGATGGATTGTATTCCAATTCTCGTGGTATCAGAACATGAACTAACTGATACAAAGGAAGAATGTGTTTATTTCAACGCAACCACTATCCATTTACCTACCAAAATTAGCAACAATACCCCATCCCTACCACACCTCCCCTCCCCCACAACCAAAAAAAAAAAAAAAAAAAAACACACACACACACATACTCCTCTTCTACTCTCCTGAATCTCGTTAACACTGCCTCCTCGAACGAGAGATAATATGACCAGTCTAAAGAATTTCTTGAAATTGTCAGTATAATTGAATAGTGTGATAAATCTATTGGGATCTTTCTATTTTCACAATTGTATAGAATTTTAGGATTCCATAATAAACTTTAACTAGTTATTAATAGTACTCCTTACCTGACACAATGTTGAACTTTGTCTTCCTAGTATCCTGCTCCAGACCAGTAGGACCAACAGCCTCGGACCAAGCAGCCAAGATATTGACTCCAGGTCCAATAACATCAGGCTTCAGTATCTGTGGAGTCACCATGTTAGGCCCTCTAGAGCTGAATGCAGCCACCACTGGTGATGGCTTCACATTCAACACCGTTCCACCAAATCTGAGCACCGCAGTCGGGTTCTTGTCCGTCTCAACGTACTTCCTTATGATATCCCCCACTTTCCTACCCACCGCCATCGCGGGTAACAAGTGACTATCCGCTACCAGCTCCTCCCCTGTTGCGGCCGTGTTGGCAAGTATCATCCCCACCCCACCAGCATCCCTCACTACAGCTCCCTTCTCCACCCTTGCGCTGATCCCTCGATCACATACAACCACTTTTCCACGCACAATGGTCGGGTCAAGTGAACCAGCCAAACACAAATTGCTTGAACTATTGCCAACCTTGTTGTAAATCAATCCCAGTAATTTTTCCCCCATTCCTTTTCCACTATACAATGACACTCCACTAAGTTTTTCACCATTACCTAAAGTAGCAATAGCTGGGAAATCCCGATCTAGTGTACCTGCACCAACAGTCATAATCCATGGAGCCACATTTGCTAATGTAGCTTTAGCAGGGCCACTGTTTCCTGCTGAACATGAAACGAGAATCCCTTTCTCCATTGCTGCAAAAGCTCCAATGGCGATGGTATCGCGATAATAAGGAACAGATCCACCGCCTAGAGATAGGGACAATACATCAACACCGTCCAGAATTGCACGCTCCATTCCAGCTAGTATATCAGACCCAAAACACCCTGTTTTCCAGCAAACTTTATAGGTCGCCACCCGGGCGTGGGTGGCCATTCCCCGGGCAATTCCAGCGGCGTACCCTAAGAGGCTTGCATTTGCAACGTTGGACCCGGCGGCGGTGCTTGCCGTGTGTGTGCCATGACCATCATGATCGCGCGGGGATGGTAATTCCTTCCCCCCAGAAGCCATATTGTAACCTCTGGAGAAGAATCGCGCACCTATGAGCTTCTTGTTGCAATTGATTTTGGGATCAAAATCAGCAGCTACCTCACACTGGCCTCGCCATCTGGACGGAACTGCTGGCATACCCACATCGTTAAACGACTTCGATTCAGGCCAGACCCCAGTATCCAACACCCCAACAATGACATCCTGAGAGGCCTGGTTCAGTTCCTGCGGGGTGTGGCCAGCCCACAATCCAAGCTCCCTCTCAAGACCCAAAAACTCAGGAGTTCGAGTAGTGTGCAAGTTATAGAGCGTGTCTTCGTACACCCCAAGTACAGAATCCGATTGCCGGAGGGACTCAGCCTCCTCGGGATCTAGCGCCACCGCGAAGCCGTTGTAGGCGGCTTCGTAGGTGTAAATGAGGGAATCTGGGGTGGCGGAAGTGAGGGATTGAAGATGATCAGCGTACCAACCACTTTGGGTGGAGTAGGAAATGGGCTTCTGGTGATGTTTCATGCGAACAATGTAGATTTTCTTGGCTGAAACTGTGAAAAGGCATGACTGAATAACAACAATGGCAAATAACCAAATCACAGTGCCACTGCCCAATCCCATTGTATTACAGAATTAGAAAATACTCTGAGTGAAACAAATGGGTGAAGAGACGGGACAGTTGTGGAGTGTCTCCTCGGAGAAGATAGAAAAAATGCAGGAATGGCATCGGATTATAAGCAGAGAGGCATTATTTAAAAGGCTTGAAGTTCAGCTTTGTTACATGAATGCCACTAGTGGGTAGTGTGGGTGTTCGTGGGTAATTTGGTGCTTAACTCGGCGAGTCGTGCACTGTGGAGGTTAATTTTCAGGAAAAAAAAAAAAAGATAAAAAAGAGTAATGATACATAGCCTCGTTGGGATTACAACCCCAATTTAGGTGACATTAATGCGACATTAAACGGTTGGTGAAATTAAATGATTTACAACCTCAGTCTAGATTGTGTTAACATGTGTCATTAAATGGTGGTGAAATTAAATGATTTACAACCTCAGTCTAGATGGTGTTAATGTGTCATTAAATGGTAGGTGAAATTAAATGATTTACAAGGTAGTATTAATGCGACATTAAATGATAGGTGAAATTAAATGATTTACAACTCCAGTCTAGGTGGTGTTAATGCGGCATTAAATGGTAGGTGAAATTAAATTGTTGGAAAATTTTAACATATTTGAAGCTACACGTAACATATTAAAATGTGTGGTGCTATTATTTAAAGCATATTAATCAATTAAAGTGATTCACTAAAGATGAAATTTGACTAATGAGTATTAGTTTTCATGGAATTAAAGTGTAGAGACCAAAAATTTGTTTTAGATTGTTGAGGG
>CAIGRQ010021816.1:0-10111 GCA_903798375.1 Fraxinus sp. D2006-0159 | reverse complement strand
TAAATGGCAGTTACCTATCCCCTTCCCTTTTCCAATGTCAATAACAAGGACAAATTCCTTCAAATCCCTTTTTATTTTTCTTGCTCGTTATCAATCAAGTAAATCCTTTATTTTCAGGCATTGCAAAGTGGATTTCTCTGAATTTGGTTGTGTGGGATTTTCTTAAGTGGTTTCTATCATAAATCCAAGGCAATTTTATTATGAGTAGTATCCCTTGGGCATGCTCTTTGTCGAAGCAGACAAAGAGCTAGTAATGGTCGGAATGGAATAAAATAAAAATAAAAAAATCGGGGCAATAATAATTTTTTCTAATGAATTTTTTTTCCCCCTGTGTATCAAATTTCGTGTCGTCAAATCCATAAAGGTGAGAATTAGGTTTTGGTTCCTTATTTATAGTTAGCCGCTGGCACTGAGTTTTGTTGCTTTTGTTTGAATAAATTAGGGTAGTTATATTTATTTGTCACGCTACAATTAATTGCAATGATTCCTGACATTTGCTTATTGTCGCATTATATCCTCTCTTTTTTTCGTCTCATTCTTTATTAATGAAAGATAGAGTATTCTACGTGATAATAAAAAAAGTTGTGCAATTGAGCGTGACAATAAGCAAAGATTAAAAACCTTCATTGCAATTAAAATATAGCATAGCAAACAAAATTGAATCAATGATTATTTTGATCGTGCTCTTATATTTTATTTATTTATTGTCTTATATTTTGACGCGAAGTGGGCTTAAAACTCTGCTCCTGTGTCGCCATTTGCTAAATAACTTTGTCGGCTTGGCTATTTAATCCTCTAACATAACTTTGTAAGCATTTCGGTCCTTACAATTATTATTTTCGCTGATCAAATTCCAAACTTCTCTAAAGTTACTTTTCAACCCTTAATCATTTGAATTAAGTTAACACGAGGTTCAATACCCCAAGTTTATGTATCTATGGAAATATAATTAATTATCAAATAAAATAGGGTAAAATAGTGGATCATAACAATAACCTACCATGCACGCCCCTACTTGTAATTTTGTGTTTTTTAATATACGAAGATGAGCATCTTCAATAGACTCTTTAAATATGAGATGCTCTCTATTTTAAATAGTCAACATTTAATTAAATGCATTCAGAGTATTTCAATTTTCAATGTAGGAAGATAAAAAACATAATCTAAAAAAAGCTAGTTACAATAAAAGATTAAAAAATATATATATATTTTGGGAGTAGCAAAATTAAGTGTTAAATATAAAGAGTTTGTTGGAGTATTTCAAAATTTTAACTTTCTAAATTTATAAATGCTCTACAAATCATAGAATATACTCTTTAAAAATAAAGAATCTCTTGGAGATACTCTTAGTTGATTGAGTCACGATAAAATGTTCCACATTTTTGGAGGTCTATCACAAAGTTTTATGATCCGACAAAGTCCAGGGAACGAGTCTTCGTAGACCGAAGAAAAGAACATTTTTATTCTATGGTCACTATAATTTTTTTCCAAGTAATTATATTACCACTACAAATCTTAATTACTACACCATAATTTTTAATATTATTCTTATTTACTTAAATAGTTTTAAGTAAAATTACATAATTAGAGTTTTAATATATAATTTGCCTAAAGAAAATTATTATTCCACCACAAACAAAAACCTAATTTTTTTTAAACATCTAATTGCGCATAGCTTTTTCGTCGACAACGACTTTTGCTTTCATCCACGGCAGCAAAAATAATTTTCTTTTCTTCACAGTATCTATGATTTTTTTTTATTTTATTTTTTTTTGTTTCTTAATCCAGTGGTGTCATGAATTAAGAATTAATTAGGATAAATTAAGGATTCTGCTATTTTATGGGCCCGTTTGATAGGGATTAAAATCGGATTAAAATTGAAAAACTAGCCGTTATTGTTGACTTTTATTAGATGAGTGTGACCCAATAACGGCCATATTTTCAATTTTAATTAGATTTTAATCCGTACCAAACGGGGCCTATGTGCCACCTACTCTTTCGACGTAGAGGGACCACTGCAATCATAATGTCTGTACTGGAAGTAAATTACTAAAGCTTCATCTAGAAAAAAAAAATAAAAAGTAAAAAACAAAAAAAATTTAAACAAGTTGAAAAACACCCCATGAAAATTAGTAAAGACGAATTCTTATGTTTACTCTTATTTGGAGAAAGTTGGGAGGTGTTGATAAGTCAAAACTCATCACCAAGCATATTTACTAGGCCATGGGAAAATTTATGGAAACTAATTATTGGGAGTAAATGGACTGTACACCTCAAAAATACATGTTGCAGTTAAATTATTGTGAGTGAATAATGAAAAGCTAGCAATGCGTCAACACGGATGGAGATGAAAAGCTGAAAGAGAAAAATATATTCTAAAATAAAATAAAGATGAAATATATTGAAAGGATGAGTACATCATGATATTATTTTTTTTTTCATTTTTTCGTTTTTATTGTATTAGGAATATAATTGTAAATTTGTTCTTGTAGATTTATTAAAGGGTAAATAGCACAAAATGTCTCTACATTTCAATGTCATTGTGCAAAACGTTCATACCTTTTATTTTTTGATATTTTCACCCATACCTTCCACATTTCGTTGCGCAAAATGTCATTTTCAACTATTTTTCCAATAAAATGATGATTTTACCCTCCTATTCAAATAAAAATCAGCTAGACCCGACCCAATTCGGGTTGGGTCGATTTAGGGGTTTGAACTGGGTCGGGTCGACTTGTGAAAGAGCCCAAAACCGAGTATGTCGGGTTAGGTCGGTTCTGGACCAAACCCAACCCAACCCAACCCATTGCTCACCCCTAAATTTAGCCGGTATTTGCTTTGAAAATGGAGAGTGAAGAAGGGGAGTAGTTTTTGCTGGAAAAACTTCTTCCCTAGTAATACCCTACTGCCGCACAAAATTTTTATGTTGATTTTTGTACAAGTGCTGTTATGGCCATTATAGGTTATCAATATTGTCACGAACTACAATTTGCTTAAACAGATATATTAACTCGTGATACAATTCAAGAATCAAGATACAAGTCATAAGTGAAAATTATATAAAATTCATTAACACTAATGATAAATTGTACAATTTTAAGGAATTCAGCAAGCAAAAATAATAATTATAATAATTGTCTAATGAATTATGGTGATTTTCCACTACACTTTAACCAATCCAAACATCAAAATCCTAAGTGAAGCATATGTTTATTGTTCTTCCCTAAACGAAACATTCATATAAAACCTCACTGAAGCTGAACACTTGATGGATGAAAATAATTTGATGCAGAAGTGCCAACTTGTCCCACGAAATACGCTACCATCAGCACCCCTGAGCTTGGAAGAACTGTTGATTCCTACTGAAAGAATACATGAACCTCGTCTTTACAATTCGGACAGAAAATGTATTGTACACTGCCTCCTCCGACAACCTAACCTGTAAAAATACATCAAGGCAATTGCAGCTGTAGAATTTGCAGACGTCATCTCAGCCACGTGCTTGAAATGGGATTCATCGTGTTTCATTTCTAAATATCCTGACAAAAATGCCCTCCCGATGTTTCAATTCAAATGATCTTCGTATCAATACATTCCCTTGAAAACAGGGTTTGTACGGCAGATGCTCGCTCCATATTCCTCGTACTCTGCCTTGGTATGGCAAGCCTGTGTACAGCACAAAATATTGGTCCAGCACCCAAATTTACCGATTCAAAACACTGTCAAGTGTTAGATTAAGTAACAAGGACAAAAAAACATGTCATTAATGATACAAACTATAGTTGAGACGTATGGACTCAGCTTTATTACACTTGCACTCCATATGGTCGTAGATTCTACAATCAGTTGTACAATGTGACGTGCATAATAAAAATAAATATATAAATAAAAATATGTTCTATCTTGAGAAAAGTAAGTGCAATTTACCACTCACTGTAACAGTGAAAAAAAAAAATCCATTCTAGCTGTCGCATCTAAAGATGCCACTAGATTTAACTGGTAAAGGGGATGTATACAGTGGACGGAAGGAACACTCTTTTCTTATTTAAGTAAGCATATCATAGAATTTAAACAAGATCAATTACCCAAAACCTCAAAACTTCGGTTACAGAGTCAGAAATCATGATAGTTCAACTTTTAATAAAGTATCTATGTTATATTATTCTGCCACAAGGGAATATAGCCCCTGTTTGAGATCCATTTTGGGGAGAAATGTATTTTGGAACACTGATTTTTAGAGAATGCGTGGTTAAAAAATAAGAAAAAGTTTTCGGTTTACTTGTAAAATTATATTATGGGAGAATATGTGGTTGAAAATAAGTTTTGAAAAATGAGTTTTTGGAAGAATGGAGGTCAATCATATGCTTTATCAAAAAGGGGGAAAAATTTAAAGGAATCACTCCAATGATAAAGCTTTTTATTTTTGTTATTTGGAGAGGTCAATGAAGACAACTGCTCCAGAATCAACAGCGACCATCAACCCTTGAAACAGAAAAACTCGAGGAGATATTATCAGATACAGAATTGCAACAGACAAAAAGAGAGTTTGTTTTGTATTCCTTATAAGTATAGGACACATACAATTTGCACTATCGGTATAATTTAACCTGTTTCAAAAACTAAGCATTACCAATATTGAAATGTATTTGGGGTGCAAACAGCCCAGAATTGATACTAAAGAAATTTTGCAAACAGACTTGTAGCATGTCCATAAGCTTTCATCACTAAAGACAGCCACAAAATATTTTCAAGTCAACTAATGCGCAAATGATGGTTTAGGGTTCAAGGGTCAGCTAATCTAGAATATTTAGCATTGTAATCATCCCAAAAGAAAAAGAAGAAGACTGAAGAGAAGTTAAAATTTGAATACCTTGAAAAACTCAGGGGTAGATGCAAGTACTGAGCCTCCAAACCAAACTGCATATCTCTGGATAGGATGGCTGACAACATTCACTTCCACTGGTTGTGCCTGGGAATTAAAACAAAAAAGTTCAGTCAGCAATTATTGATGTTCTATGCCCAACTAGCACAAAAGTATGATCATAATATCAGTTATGTTCTCACTTTCACTTCTCCACGAATCCGAGCATCTGATAATTCAAACCGAGCATCAACAATCTTTTTTAGATCCCGTTGCAGTCTTCGGTTGAAGTCCTTGAACATCGTTGATCCTCCAGATAATACAATATTCTGAATATATATGTAGATGCATGTTACTCGTTATTATTCAAAAGAAAAGAGAAATATTCAAAATAAAATGAAGCACCAGAGGAAACAAATTGTGCATGTAATTCATAAAATGATTCATGTCACCTTATACAAGGCCCTTCTTGTATCTATAGGAGCAGACTGAATACATTTGTCTATCACCTCCGGTAAAGGGGTTATAAAATCATTGCTATAAATCTCAGGGTTAAAGAAGACCTGCACATCAAGAACAAAGGGCAGCTAAACTCTGTCACAATCCTTCAGTTATTGAAACCAGTGAAGCCAATGCAAAATCTCAGCTGCAAGAAAATACTTATAATAATAATAATAATAATATGTCTATGTGACCAATGATTTTACGTATTATGACTAAAGCTATCCTCCCTTAAACCATTCACAGGGATTCATCAATAGTGTGACAGTTTACAAGTGTACCGACAAGCCATTTCATTACGCAACTTTGTAGAAACAAGATGAGGTAATAAATGAAATACATTGTTCAATATTCAAGAGCTTAGAGTCCAAAAGGAAAGCAAACCTCAGGGCCAAGAAATCGTTCATAGCCAATATCACAAGAATATGGAGCCCCTGTCTTTGGCTTAGTACCTTTCCATTGCTTAACGAATTTTGCTGGCTCTTTGTCATGTTTATTGAACTCCTAAGAGAATAGAAGAAGAAAGATTACTTATCCAATGGAGATGTAAAATCAAAAGAAGAAAATTGAAAATTTCTAATGGTGGAAGCAGACACCCAATGCATCTGAACCAAAGGAAACACAAATTTCTGCTTTTTTAGATTCTTCATTCTCAAAAAACTGTAGAGCGTGAATGGGGGTGGCGGGGGGGCATCTGGCCCCAGTTCTGAAGTCAAAAGTCAGTAGAACTACTACCTTTACAATATCAGAGCAAGTATAGCAATACATTTCCTTCACTTTCCGGGCTACTTCCAAGGACTCCTCAGGTGGAATATGTTCCCCTCTTTCCTATGTGGAACAATATGAAAACAGTAAGTCAGTAAGAATGGAAAAAATAGGAATTATAGATCATTATAGTTTAGCCCATAATCATACAAAAAATAAAAATAAAAATAAATAAATAAATCCTTTGTCCAAACATTTGAACAAATATCATATTAACTCTGAAAAAAACATCTTGTTCCTAACGATGTTTCCCCAGAACCCAGTCGTTGAAGTGTTTTAGAGCAAAGAGAGAATGAACTTCAGAAGCCCATAGGAAAAGAAGGTGTCATCAGGTTTTTAATTTAGAGTAGTTTACATGAGTCATGGAAAGGTCTAATCAATAATATGAGAAAGAACATACCATTTCAATTGCTAATGTGAAGGATTTTCACGTCACCAAATTAGAGTACTGCCCGTGCAAAAAGTTGTTGATAATGATGTAGAAACCTCGTTACTTTAATTATCAATATTTGCTTTCAAATATTAGACTAAACTTGAAACTGAAGTAGCAAGTGAAGTTCATAGTTCTGAAACATGTGAGGTATTATTGTATAGCTCTGTAAAAAGTACAGATAGGTGGAAAAGAATGTAACGCTCAAAAATGAAGAACAGTTCCTCTTTCTTACGTTGTATAGAGAATTCCTTCAACAAAAAGCAAGAACTACATAAATAACTACATTGAATTCTTTCCCCACCCCCAACCCCAACCAAGAACCTTCCCCCCCTTCCAACAAGGACCTAATTATGTGGAAACTATAAGACATAAATATTATGAGAACATACTCGCATGAGCTGCTGAATGAAGCGAGTAACATCTTTCCCAGCAACTGGAATCGACTTAATGCTGCTCCCAATAACGTAACCATCTGCAACAGGTACAACATGAGTAGCCCCATCTCCAACATCCACAACTACTCCTGTCATCTCACACTAAGAGAAAGTATTGAACTATAAGAAAAGTGAGGATAATAGTTTTGTCACAATAGAGAGTTGTGGATACATAGCATAAGAACATGTACAAAAGTCCGTTCTAAGTTCTGTGATCTCATTTTTTGATCAGTAGAAATTAAGCAATTTAATAATATAATAAATAATTAGATTTTGAAAGATCCAGAATGGCTGTCAACGACAAAGTAATTACTTCAACAAAATAGGTGAACTCATTAAATTACGAGAATGGAAAATTAACTCCTTATAATATTCCACATGTCTAGCAAACAACAAAGGAACATAATGGAGCAAGATCAAAAGAAAAGATTAATTCTTAGAAACTGTGCACATCTTAGATAAGGGACTGGCAAATATACTTCCTCGTGTTTCTTCTTTTTCATTTTATTTTATTTGGCAGGCGGTTCTGGAGGAGGACAGTGACAAAGCCTTAAAGAACTAAACAGCTAATAAATAACCTTCATATACTTGGTGCATTGTAAAAATAATTGGGACCTTTAACTCACTGGGATCAATTTATTTAATATCTCCAAATCCAACAGATATGATATATGTACAGTACCTACAGAAGTGTTTGAATGAATAGATTTTCATTCACAAACTGAAATAACAATACTTAGCAAAGTTGATCTCCATAGGCTAGAAAGATGAGATGAAGATCACATAAAATACGAGTGCCTAAGAGTTCTTATTCAGTGAACTATTTAGTATCTCCAAACAAAAGATCCCTTGAGGCACTGATGTTATTAGCCTTTGGCTAAAGAAACAAAATGGTGGAGAACCAAATTCGTAGGAGCATAGAAACAAGGACGCAACAGAGGTGAGATTGCTCTTATATTCCTTCATCAGTATCTATTATCTGTTATTACTAGTAAAATATCAAATCTGTTATTAGTAATGCAATCAGCTATAATCACCTCTTTTAACCACCACGTCTTTAAAGAAACTATCTCCACCTCTCAATTAATTTTCTGTCTACTTGTGCAACTACCTATATCTATTCTTCTATGAGTTGAAGTTAATAATTTCCCATCCTTATCTAAATTTTCAAGTTTGACATTTATAGAGTCCTTATTGAGATTATTGGTTTGAATGAATTTAAAAATTTATACATGCACGACCATGCCCCAGTCCATGGTTTCAAGTGACATTTCTAATTCAAACACCATTATACATTAGAACTATATCTATATGCAACTCAATGGGCAATCCATATATCTTATCATTAATACCCACGATGTTCAATTTGCATAAGCTTCTATAAAAGTTAGGACAACTCAAGAGTCCCCACAAGCAATTATACAAGATTCAAATGTAAACTTCCCATCTTTAACATTAGAATTTAATTCTTCAAACAACAAGGTAATCTGATCCCAAAAAGTCCATCAGAAAATGTCTCAAAGCAGAAACAAAATTGAAAAATATGATTTTCAACACTGAAATAATGCCAAACCTTGGATGTTGTGTACCCTGCAGCCAATGCCAGCACAGGCTGCACTGCAATATAAAGCCCTGGAACATTAAAAGTTTCAAACATAATCTCTCCTGTATATTCCCGACTTTCCGGCGCAGTCAACGGGCTTTCAGTCAACAAAAAGTAATGATCCTCTGGATCACATCGCAAATAATTATATATACACTGCTGCCAGAACCTTTCCATTGCATCCCAATTATCCACTTGACCATGCTTAATGGGATAGCTCAAATTATAAGTGCTACTAGATTTAGATCTAGTCAAAGCTTCTTCCCCTATATAAAAATCCAGATCCGCCATCACCCCCGCGCTATGCTGCGCTAACCAATTGCTGCCCTTCGTAGAACTGGCTCGCGATTGGTTGACAAATGACTCATTTACAGCAACTACAGTGGGAAGTATGAAAGACGGTTCAACATTTCCTGCGAAACCCATTTTCGTATACCTGAAAGTATTAAAAAATTTCAGAAAAATAATTCAAGCGCCCCGATTTAAGTAGATTTCACATGGCGGTTCATCGAACAGCTTGTGGGTATTAGAAAAAAAAGGAAGATAAAAATATCAATAAGTACCCAGTGCCATTATCGATTACTACAGCGGGACGAGAGCTGGCAGCGTCCATCGGAAAGAGGGAAGGAAAATGTAAACCTAATCCGGAGCTGAGACTTAAAAAGGGGTTTAAGAATGGTGGTGATCATGGTAGTTGAAATGGAAACGACGGCGTTTGGTGGCAGTGAATCTGACTCAGATATCTTGGGTTGGTGGAGGTAAAGAAGAAAACGGTGGTGGGTGTGAGTTCAATTCCGTCCATTTCATTGTTGGGTCATCAAATCATAATCATTACAGTGATTATGAGTGTTGTGTTTCGATGAAATTCCTTTCTGTGATTCTTTGCTTTTGGTGGTTGGTTCAATAGGATGTTGGCAGAGGCGAAGGTGGGCTGGATCTGATTTGGACAGTCGTAGATTTGCTAAAAGTTTGTTTGATGAATATAATTAAGAGTCCGTTTATAACAATTAAAATTGAAAATATAATTGTTATTGGGTCCACTCGTCCAGTAAAAATCAACAATAACGATTAATTTTTCAATTTTAATCCAGTTTTAATCTCTACCAAACAGGCTCTAAAAAAATAATCTATATACTATATTAAAGAAGGATAGTTTCCCGTCCAAAATCCCGCTCAAGCATCCCGCCTAAACCATTATTATTATTATTATATATCAATTTTGGTGAGATAAAAAAATATTTTTTTGTTTTTTTTTTATTATTTTTTTAAAACTTAAACCTTTTTTTATTATTATTATTTTTTTAAAACTTAAGGATATACTTTAATTTGTTTTTTATTGTATTCATTTTAATTTTTATCGTATGTTTATGTTAAGTTCAAAAATTGTTAGCTCGAGAAGAGAAGAAAAAAAAAATTTATTTTTGAAGCCTCCACGTGCAGAGGAAAACCTCCGCACGCGGAGGCTTCAAATTTTTTTTTCTTTTTTCTTTTTTTTTTATTTTATTTATAACATA
>CAIGRQ010021809.1:0-12228 GCA_903798375.1 Fraxinus sp. D2006-0159 | reverse complement strand
TTATTGTCACATTGTAAGTTTTTGTAAAAAAAATTAAATCGATCCAAATGGATATTCATATCGTGAAATATCGAATCAAATGTTGTAGGAAAAATAAAGTTCGAAAAAAGAATATTGGAATGTGATTGAGATTGAGATTGAAAAGAAACATAAACAATTACGACTTTACGTTTTACAATTAATGTAAAATTATTTTTGATATTTATAATTTATCGACCATATACTTATCATGGTCGCGCTTCAACATTTTCAACAAATTTTAAATCATTTAAAACGCATATTTGTAACTTAAAATATTGAATCAAACGTTTAAGGGAAAAAAAAAAAAAGAACGGCTTAGCTAAGCCAAGCCGCCAAGCCGAGCCGAGATGAATAGTGCCACCACAAAGAGGCTCTTTTATTAATGTAAGGTATATGATAGGAGATAGGATAACCTTTTTCAACTCGGCTCGAAAATGACTCGGCTTAAAAACGGCTGCTTACTTGGCCATTCGGCTTATGAATAGTAAAGGAAAAGTGCCTCTTTTATTTATGTAGGATAATGTTTGTTGATATTAAATTGCAATAAATCTACGAATTAAATTATTAGCTACGTAGTTTCTATTGATCAGAATTTCAACCTAGTTGGCCATAAGTACGTACTTAAACTTTAGATTGAAGTTTACATTTATACCTTCATTTTAATTTTGTATAACAAATGTTGACATATGAAATTAGTTGGTGTATGTTTTGTTTTGTAAAGCTTTTTTCAAGTTTATAAAGGTGATCAAACACACATTTTATCCGCATGTTTTGTAGGATCTACAGCTTATAATTTCACATATGGCATTCGTAGCACGACATCGCTGCTGTTGCTACAATAGAATCTTTGCCCGGCAGTGTGCTTGAGGTAGCGTACCACTCGCTGGGTGGGGATTTGGGGGCGAAGGCCTCTTGTGAAATTTCAAATGGGTATCAATTTGCAAATGGTGGTACGATGGTACGGTGATGGTAGAGTGGAATGGAATGGAGTAGGGTGGGACGAAGAGCGTTTATGATTAATTATTTGGGTGATTATGACTAATAAGATGGATAATCTATGATCAATAAATAACTTGTGATCAATGAAATGTATAATTTGTGACCTAAAAAATGTGATTATGACTAAGGGATTGTTTTGAGTCCCATTTTTTAAAAAATTCATTTTTTTCTAAACTTATTTTCAATCACCTATTTTTCAATAAAATAATTTTATACGTAAATCGAAAACTTCTCCCAAAATTACTATTTTAAATTGCATTTTTTCTCTCCAAAATGGGGCTCAAACAAGGGCTAAATTTGTAGTTGTGACTTGTGAATCACAATTTGTATCTTGTGACCGTGACTTTATGCGATTTGTCACTGTGACCATAATTGTGTGTTATTTGTGACGTTGACCTGTTATCCACCTAATTTTGAAATTTTTTCACAAATTTCTTATTTTTAAAAGTGTATTAAAACATTTGTAATTATGTAATCTTCCCTAATTTAAAAAAGCATGGTTTGATTGAGGTTTTACCATTTTCAAACATATCTATCATCTAAAATAATTAATAAAATATTTTGTCCGTAATCAATCGTCCCATAAATTTCAAAATATATTTTTACAACAAAGTAATGTGCATTCATAGAAATACTTAGGAAAATGAGTCAAACTTTGAATAAACTCTTGAGCATCATCTCGTTGTGGGATCTTCAAAAGAGAATTTCTTTAACTATCGCAACATATTTAGGGATACATCCATCAAATTAATGACGCATACATACAATTAGAAAATTGACAAAGTAATATTCAGTGAAAGATATTATAATATTGGTAAACAATGTAAAATAAAAGTCAGACTATAATTAATTAATAAAAGATATTAGCCTAACGTAAGTGTCTACCATATGAATTGTCAAAGTGTTGCGTTGTGCCATTTCATAATTTTTGCTCAAGCCCTACTTTTGAGGTAAGCAATGGCTTGACCTTGTAGTTTACGAGAGACCAGTTCACAAACGGCAACAGATCCTGCCTTTTTCATCAGGTGAAATTCATAATATACCCCAATTTTATCGGAATTCCCGAATACACATAGTTAACAAATGCTATCTTTTAACACAACTAAAAAAGCACACACCCACGCAACCATGTGAAAATTGATATTTGAAGGCACACAAAGCTCACATATACCAAAAATTCCTCTGTGAGGTCTACGATAAAATTAATTGCATCCAAAATATCTAGGTACAGAATACAAAACATTAAGATACTGAGCCTTGCCAAAAAAAAATTACTATGTAACAATGTTTACTAAACCATCAACCATCAAAACTCAAGAGATTCACCCAATAACATTGCAATTTCTGTTCCTGAAGGTTACAAGAGACCAGTTCACAAATGGAAACAGATCCCTGCTTTTTTCATCATGTTACATTCACAGTATTACCCATTTTACTTAAATTTAAATCCAACTCTAAAACATTCCCATTATCAGATATGGTGATTTAACTTGATGACAAAATATGACAATAAATTTTATGCATTCCCATTATTAGATAGTTTGAATCATTACAGGGTATAGGTGTGAAAAAAGTCTTGATAAGCTCCAGGCTGAACTTACGAAAACAGTGTGAAAGAACTATTTTAGCTAAGAATGCAATAATGTTGAGCCTTCACCAAATAATAGGCTTTTGATTGTGGGGTTTTTTTTAAAATAAAAAATCACATTTTAGTAAGGCTTTCCAGTCCCTGCAAAACCATATCTAGCTCCAAAGCTTGGGGATGAGATTTATCTCCAGCTACAAACAAATGGACTGTATCTTTAACCTGAATCCAGCTTGTACCTGGGGGCTTTTCTTGCGTTACTCCTCTCATTTCCAACCGAATAAGACTGACTTTGCTCCATTGATTCTCATTTGCATACATATTTGATAAAAGCACGGGGGCTCCTCCACTTCTCTCAGTGACCAACTTAATCTTTTTCAGGATGGTTTCCCCCAATTCCACATCGTTGTGAAGCCTGCAGGCATTAAGTAAGGATCCCAATATGGCCAGATTCGGCTCCCATGGCATCTTTTGGACTATACCATAAGCTTGCTTGAGCATGCCAGCTCTACCTAGGAGGTCAACAATACAACCATAGTGCTTAAGATTGGGCTCAATCTCGTATTTTGTATTCATATACTCAAAAATGCGTAAACCTTCTTCAACCTGTCCTGAATGTGCACAAGCTGAAAGAGTCGTGATGAAAGTGATAGCATCAGGAATTAGTCCATGCACTAACTCCATTCGAGTAAACAGATTTAGAGCATCAACTCCTCCATGCATTGCATATCCTGAGATAACTGCAGTCCAAGAATACACATCCCTCTTTGAATCATGCACTTCATCAAACACTTTTGCTGAACATTTCATACTTCCGCTTTTCGCATAAGCATTTATAAGTGAATTAGCAATGGCGACATCAAATTCAAGCCATCCGGCCTTTTCTAGCAAAGCATGAAAACACTTTGTATGATCCAAGGATCCTAAACCACTACAAGACGACATAGCAGAGATCATAGTAGCGACATTTGGTTCCGTTTGGCAATTCCCAGCTATCATTTCCTTGAATATTTGAAGTGCTTCGTGATAATTACATTGTTCAACAAGCCCTGATATTAAAGTTGTCCATGAAACAACATCCTTCTCAAGCATCTCATCAAACAATGACCATGCATCATCCGACGACCCACAAACTAAATAAGCACCAAGAAGAGAATTTTGTACAAACAATTTGCTGCCAAACCGTAGCTTGAAAACGTGACTATGTATCTGTTTAACTAACCCCAAATCAGAAATAGCCCCACAAGCTTGAATCAAGAATGGGAATGTATAGTTATCAGGAACCACTTCTTGCCTAATCATTTTCATGTAATAATACAAAGCCATCACAGAATTTTGAGAATTGGCATATTCAGCAAAGAATCTGATCACTGTATTCCAAGAAAATATATTGGGTCTCTCAATTTGATTAAAAATCTGAACTCCAAACTCTGATTTTCTCTTAATATCTCCGTCCAATTCAAACAAACTCAAATAAAGAACGCGGCTCATGATGAAAGGGTTCCGATGGAGACCAGAAACAATGATGTAAGAAAGAGCTTGTTTGAAATGATGAAATGTACTGCAATTTTCCTCGAGAACTCTCAAGCGGGGGTGTCTTTGGAACAATTGGTTGTGGTGAACCCAACTAGAAGTGGTTAGGGATGAAAACTTGATTGTTCTACAAAACTTTAAAGGTGACAGCAACTGTCGAAAGTGCAATTTGAATAGCATTCGAATTTCCTCTCCAAAGTTGAACTTGAAGAGCCACAAGAATGATAAATCCTATATATTGAAGTTGAATCAGCACATGCATTGGAGTGTAGAGCCAAGCACAAAACAAAAACAAAGTACATCAAAATGGCAATTGGCTGAGAGCATAAATGCAGTTAAGAGACACATTTTATGCTCCATTGGTTAGTACAAAGTAACATATACATATGCTATGATGAAATAACATAATTATTTGGAGGAAATGTTCTATAACTCGTGAAACTGTACTGAGAATCTGCACCAACATTTCTTCATTGGTATTGAAATGACAGAACTTTACCTTATTATTTGCTCACTCAAATTTAAAAAGCTATTCATTACTCACCCATATTTAAAAAAGGTTACCCATCCATCATTCATACCAATTCCATCCATTCACATTGATAAAAAAAATCACGTGGACAGATAAAAATCTTACGTGACGCTGAAGGAGTTCACGTGGATTGATAGAATAGATATGAGTGACGGATGGGCAACCTTTCTTAAACATTGATTTAATTAACTCGATTTTAAATGGTTATATTTTTTTCTTTTTATTTATTTGATTTAATTGCACACAATATTAATAAAATGACACTCTTTAAGAGTTTGTAAAATTTTAACCACTTTTCATTAAGCCTCTATTTGAGCCACATTATTCTCAAAATTCAATTTTTCAACATTCATTTTCAATCACATTTTCTCATATAATTTTACACGCAAATCCAAAATTTTTCCATATTTTTCCACCACACATTTTCCACTTTTTACAATTCCAAAATACATTTTCTTGGTAAAATGGAGCCCAAACAGGGGCTAAATTTTATAATATTATTTGTAAGTCGATTTTTTATTTACCCTTGTTTGAGCCCATTATTTGGTGTTAATAAATTTTGGAATAGTGTTTTTTTAAAAATGTATGTTTAAAAAGTAGGGAATAGTTTTGGATTTACGTGCAAAATATTTTATTGTGAATGTGGTTGATGAGGTTTAAAAAAATGAATTCTGGAAAAATAGGGGTCAAACAATGTTAATACTTGCTTAATCAATTGTATTTTTTTCACACAAACATTTTAAAGCCTTCATTTTATATTACTATTTTAACCCTGAGGGGTAGCTCAATTGGTCAGGCTTTGGATTTGCTCCTCAATGGTCAGTAGTTCGAATTCTCTCACGGTCACTGAGGTGAGTACCCGACTGTAAATTTCAAGGCCCCGTGGGATTAGTCGAGGTACGCGCAAGCTGACTCGGACATCTATGGTTATCAAAAAAAATAAAATTTATATTTACTATTTTGCTATATTTAGATTTATACCCCTTAATTTTACTATATTACATATTTAGTTCCTGTTTGATACCGATTAAAATCCAGATTTTAATATAAGTCAAAATCAACAATTAATTGTTACCACATATTTCATGGTCCCACAATATTTCAACCACACATTTCATCGACTTTTATCAGAATATACTAAAAATTTGATTTTAATCCCTACCAAACAAGGACTTAACATGTATTTATTTGCCACTATGTCACTAATATTTATATGTATTAATTAATTATTAAATGAAGTTATTGCATTGTTGTTGCCTTGCTCACTTATTTAAATATATAAATTTTATTAAATTGATATTCTTAAAATTTCAGCAATCCTTGACAAAAATTCTAAATCTGACTTTGCTCAAAAGGTTCACCAATAATATTGTAATTCTTTTCCCTAAAGTTTACAAGAAACAAGTACATAAGTGGTAATAGATTCAAGTTTTTTCATCAGGTTAGCCTCGTAGCATACCCCAATTGAGAGAAAATATAATCATGTACTCAAATTAACAAATCAACAACTGCTACCTTTGTCATAACTAACAAATACAGAAGCATTTGACTCCGAATTCACGATATATGGCATACAAAACTAACGTAGTATAAGAATTTCAAAATCCATGACTTGTACCAAAAAAAAAAAACATAAAAATAAGTGTAAAATGAAAAAAGTAAAAAGCTAATACCTTGAAATGATCTCAGAGATCGAATCCTCTGGCCTTGCAGGCTACAATAATCAATAAAACAAATAAGAATAAGAAACTAGTAAAAGAACATAATTAATAAAAGCAATAAAATTGAAAAAAAAAATGTAGACAAGGAACACTTACATTCGGTGAGACTATCGGGCTCTCTTGAATACTTCACCTGTAAAATCAACAGAGATTTAATAATAATTAAAAGTAACACAGCAAATTATATATACACACACATACAATACACGCATATAATGGAAAAGAAAAAAGGGGAGGAACAGAGAGAGACCATTGCAGCTGCTTCTACAGCATACTTGACAGGAAAATTTTGCTATAGGAATTTTCTGGAATCTTATATATGTAGTGGCACCGGTTCTTATAAAAATGGCAAAATCCTAGGGCAAACACCCTAGTAGATGGTAATGGGCTTTATTTATTCTGTTAAACCCAATATAATGGGCTTTTCTCAATTACTGTTTACGGTCTAAGGCGGAGGCTAACCTATTTTATATGGCCAATTTACACAAATGATGATTCAAACTATCTGATAATGGGAATGCACAAAATTCATTGTCATATTTTGTCTTCCAAGTCATGAATGCCAACACTGCAAAAAATACAAGCATCAGCTGTAATGACTCGGCCTCTATGCCCAAGTTATTATATCATACATATTGTTCGCTTTGGATAGGTATATGCCCGTTTACCCTCTCACGGCTTTCTATCGCATTCTCCAGGATTCGAACCCAAGACCTTTGCCTAATGAAAAACTTAAGTGAAATCCTGATACCAATTGGGGAATGCGATAAAAAGCCGTGAGAGATAAGTGGACATATGTCAACCAAAAGCGGACAGTAAGTATAAGCTTGGGCATCTGGGCCATTACACTAGCTACATCAGGTGCTCAGCTAGCTTTTGACCTTGCCACTCCATCTATAAATCAACCATTGAGAAAATCAATTGCATTCGAAAACATTAAAAATATGCACACATTGTCCGTCCACAAACATGTGAAAACTGAATGATACATATCAAAATCTTATATTCTAAACGGAACGTTAAGATTACGGTTATCCCGTTGTCTATGTTTTCTATATTCATTCTGAAAAAGAAGCCAATGCAATGATTCAAAGACTAGAAACATAATTGTTCCCAAACAGATAAAAGAAAAAAAAAATGAAATGCTTGGAAGTTTGGAGTACAGAACTGAATTAATTGAATTGGAAACTTTGAAAAATCATTTCTTTTTTAATGCTATAGTTACTAAATCCACTTCCAAAGCCCCAATCGACAGTATCAAACATAGCTCAAAAATTATAAAAATGAAATTCAATAAATAGTATTCGTGAATCTAACATCAAGAGTTCCTATGATTATACAAACGACTCATCAAACCCATCAAATGCATATGCACACTACTGGAATAAATAATCTAAGATCTACAGCACAAGACTCCAAAAAAGTAGATTGAAAATTTTCATACATACATACAAAACGAGACGGGGCGAAGCAGGGATAAATCCAGGATTTTTGATAGGAGGACCGAAAGTACTTATAAAACAAGACTAAGAAGACCACTCAAAAGGCTAAGAAGACTGCTCGGGGGCGGATCTAAGACGTCCGTTGCAAACATGATTATGGGTGGTTTGGAAAAGTTTTATTTTAAAAGCACGGAAGTTGGGGTTTCCCGCCCAAAAGACCGCTCAAGTGGATCTCAGGCGCAGGACAGGCGCCTTAATTAATGTGATGCATTGGTGTATCAAAAAAAAATGCCAGAATTGGGTGACATTTATCTACATTCAAAGTTGGACATGTGCCAAAATATACACTTTCCAGTGAAACTCACTTACTCTAATTCGTATATTTCCGTCCATTTCTGCCCATTTAGCTACTATCTTATCTATCTGCAATGGGTTTCAATCACTACCTTGAATGTGCCCACTCAGTCTTTACCATCAAACACAACCTTTTTACCAAAAAGATGATTTGCAACACTCTATTTGTTAAGCCCCCAGGTAGAAGCTGGATTTAGGTTAAAAATGCAGTCCATTTGTTTGTTGGTGGAGATAAATCTCATCCCCAAGCTTTGGAGCTAGATATGGTTTTGCAGGGACTGGAAAGCCTTACTAAAATGTGATTTTTTATTAAGAAACCCCACAATCAAAAGCCTATTATTTGGTGAAGGCTCTGCATTATTGCATTCTTAGCTAAAATACCTTTTTCACACTGTTTTCGTAAGTTCGGCCTGCAGCTTATCAAGATTTTGTTCACACCTATACCCTGTCAAATGATGATTCAAACTATCTGGTAATGGGAATGCATAAAATGTATTGCCGTATTTTGTCATCAAGTCATAAATCACTATATCTGATAATGGGAATGTTTTAGAGTTGGATGTAAATTTAAGTAAAATGGGTAATACTGTGAATGTAACATGATGAAAAAAGCAGGGATCTGTTTCCATTTGTGAACTGGTCTCTTGTAACCTTCAGGAACAGAAATTGCAATGTTATTGGGTGAACCTCTTGAGTTTTGATGGTTGATGGTTTAGTAGACAATGTTACATAGTATTTTTTTATTTTTATTTTTTTGGCAAGGCTCAGTATCTTAATGTTTTGTATACTGTACCTAGATATTTTGGATGCAATTAATTTTATCATAGACCTCACAGAGGAATTTTTGGTATATGTGAGCTTTGTATGCCTTCAAATATCAATTTTCACATGATTGAGTGGGTGTGTTTTTAGTTGTGTTAAAATATAGCATTTGTTAACTATGGGTAACTTTGGGAATTCCGATAAAATTGGGGTATATTATGAATGTAACCTGATGAAAAAAGCAGGATCTGTTGCCGTTTGTGAACTGGTCTCTCGTAAACTACAGGGACAGAAACTTGCAATGTTATTGGGGGAACCCATTGAGTTCCAATGATTGATGGTCCAGTAAACATTGTAACAACATTGCTATTTTATGTGAGGTTCTTTTTTCATGGCAAATCAAACTGTAAAAATGAAAAGAAAATTTAATGGCAAATCAAACTGTAGAAATGATGTACCTCAGCATTACTTTCAGCGTTCTTCAATAAATCTAGGATGAAAGTAGTAGATTTAAGAGGCCAGCACCCAGGTCCATTTGAATGCCTGTTCTTTGCCTGAGCAGTTCGCCCAACACCTCAATAGAAGCGAGTGAAGTGGATGGCTTGCTTGTGGGCCAAGACATTACACACACGTCAAGCAAGTGAACTTCTGCAGTGGACCCTATGAGCATGGATCTGTTCGAGCAATATATAAGCAAATTCACTTTAGTTTATATTTCTCTAGGGGAATACGAGCGGACACAAATTGCAGAATTGCTAAGAAATCTTGTGTATTATGTGCTTTTTCTATTGTCTCATGTGATGACTTGATGTAACCTTCTATCAAAAATGGAACATCAGCTTGAATATCTTTCTTAGGCATAAAGGATCAGCCCCCATTGGAATTTTCCAAGAAAGATGCATTAGAATAGTCATTTATGAATTCTAATTCTCTGTTTTGGATTGTAGTTTAAATTGTGCTAAACGTTAGGATAAGCTGGTTCCCCAAAGTTTAGATTTCATTTGAAACACCTATACTTAAATTATTTTAGTTATAAATCATCCTGTTTTGGCTTAATTGTCGAAGAATTACCAGCTGTGCTATTTTGTGGCTTCATATGGCGACGGAAATTTCATTGTTTGATCTTCCTGTGGCCCATGGAAATGGTATTATTGTGGTTTAGGGTTTCAACTATAATAAGGCTCATGGAAGAGAGAGATTATCTACAATACAGAGAGCCAATATCATGCAGAAAACTGATGGTCCTTTCCTTAAGGTCTTCCTTCAAAGAAAAGCAACCCTCTTGATTTAATTTTTATGTTGAACATCATCTTCTTCCTTCTCATCTATTTTATTTACACTGACAGGTTGAATCACCTTTTCATTCTCAATCAGTTCATTCACATTTTTGCTATTAAAGTATTTTTCAATATCTCTTGCTTGACTTTGAATTAATGCCAATTCATTTCGTTTCCTTTTTCTTTTTTGAGTTCCATACTCATATTTAGGAGGCATGATATATGATTACTGGCCAATGATTAAACTAAAAATGATAATAATAAAACATCTCAATCATCTCACAATTAAGTTTTCAAGAAAATCACATGCGCCTGTGCAATTAATCCCATGATTAAATACTAACAAAAGCCTATATAACCCGAAAAAGGGTGCAACATTACAATGCAATCATATAAGCCGACAAGGCTTTAAACATTTCCAATATATTAATAGATATGCAAGGCCAAGCCATTGCTTACCTCAGAAGTAGGGCTTGAGCAAAAATTATGAAATGGCATAATGCAAATGGCACAATGCAGCACTTTGAGAATTTCACCATCACAACTCATAATCCTGAAATAAAATTAAGCAATTGTCATATAATAACCACTAGGCAAATGAATTAATTAGATGAACTTATAATCCTCTCCTAATTCTAGTATAGAAAGGTAACAAAGTATCCAGATACCAAGATGCAGCACAATGCTCTATTCAAGTGGTGTTTCCAACTTCTTCAATACCCAAATAGAGACTGGTATTTTCTATCACTTAAGTTAAATCACAAGCCACTAAGGCAATGTACACTAACAAAGATTATCCACTGATATCTTTTTTCATGAAAATAAAAGTTTTGTATCTTGTACCCTTTTATATCCCTTGTCCTCCAACCTTAAGGAAAGAAAGGAAAAACAGATTCGCTTAAATTAAAACAGAATCGATTTAAATTCCTTCTTTCTTACCCAAATCATCACTGAGGGCAAGATGCTCCACATCTCTTTTTAAGGAAAATTGACTTTTAAACCATATGTCAAAAAACAGAAATGAAGACCCAAAAAAATACATCATATGTAAGCATAATGTTGCATTTTCAGCAATTTGACATTTCATCAAACACCATAGTCTCAAATCAATCAACATTCTTCTACTAATCAAACAATATTTCAGCACATGAAATACAACACAAACATCATATAATTGGAAGTCATTTTAGAATATCACCAAGTGCCTTTAATAATAATTCAAAGATTTTAACTACGACAATCTAACCCACGCTTTCTAATCATTTAAGAACCTGCCAATTGCCAAAGTGAAAAAAACGAGTTTGAACAGAATTTATGAAAGGTGCTGATGTATATCAAATGAGAATGGAATTATAGAGCAAAAGTATTATTCATCTTGCACATCATGAGAAGGACATGTTGAAAAATTACTCTAAGAACATTAGGGATTAAGAAAACAGAAACTAGAAGGATAGAAGATGAAATATGGAAAATAATCTTTTAGCAACTAAAAGTGAATTGTAACAGGAGTGAACATTACTTCAGACAGGACCACTCTAGCATCATTAAACATGCAAATAAAAGAGAAATTTTTTATCAGAATAGATTTTTTATAAAAAAAGAAAAATCAAAATTTAATCTTGTAATATATTACATAAATTAACAAACTGAGAAGTGCAGTCTGTGGAGAGAGAGCTTTCTCTGATTGCTTCGACGGTATGCTTCGTCGAATCCACGAGGGCGTGGCGGAGGAAGGAATCACAATTTAGACGCACGAACAGACAGCAAACAGGAAGGAATGAATTGGGCCTTAAATCTGATTTTTTCGATGGGAAAAAAATATTTAAGGTCGGATTTTAAGTTTGATTAATGCAAAAATTAGGTTTTAATTAATTAATTAAATATATTTATTAATTAAATATAATATTATCACTGTTATGTAATTAGTGGTCACACACATATCATTTTAGGTCACAGGTCACATATTTTAAAAAATTTCGAGATCACAAATTATCTCGAGGTC
>CAIGRQ010021793.1:0-27773 GCA_903798375.1 Fraxinus sp. D2006-0159 | reverse complement strand
GTTAGTTTACTGTTATTTCCATTAATTCAGTTGGCATCCTTTGACTATAAATGATGTAATGTATCACAGATTTTATTGAGCTTGATGATTAATAAAGTCTTCTTCTTCTCAAGTTCCTTCAATATGTTTTCATATTGAATCTATCCTTTAATTTCTCAACAAGGTGGACATGATTTTTTATTTTTTATTTTTTTATTTTACAATTCCGCATCTTTTGAACTAGCCAATTCAACAAGGCATATGTGTGCTTGTTTTCCTCTCCAGGGATCTAATTTAATTCGAATTTGTTGAAACACTGAAATGATCTTGTCTTCTACGAGGTAAGCACCTAATATTTTATCCTTGACTGTAAACTTTTCGTTCACTTGATTTGCTACCAATTGCGAGTCACTTTTTAACTTATTTTTTTCAGCCTACATTTCCTTTGCCAGCCATACGCCCACCAATAAAGCTTCATATTGACCCACGTTGTTGATTGCTTTAAATGTGAACCTTAATACATGATTCATTTTATGTCATTTCAGGCTTGTCAAGATTATGACTGTTCCAAAATCAATTTCTTTTAACAATCTATCTACAAATAATTTTCACGTTCACTATTTAGGCTCTTCCTAAGGAACGGAAACATTTGACAATTCTACAATAAAGTCGACTAATTCTTGTGCTTTGATTGGGGATCATCCTTTCTAGCTTATTTCAAATTGTCCCAACTCTATGGCCAATTTCATTAATCTCGTCGATGGATTAAGCTTTTGCATTACTTGCTTGATTGGGAAATCAGTTAGTGGTTCAATGTTGTGGGGCGGGAAATAGGGTCAAAACTTTGCAATGCTTTAACTAAGGTGAGGGCCAGCTTTTCAATATCCAGATATCTTGCCTCGGCTTCTTGCTTCTATGTTAAAATTGTAGTGTTGTCAACCTATTGTCAGCATCCAACACTACAACAAGCAATATCTAATTGGTTATCAAACAATCAAATAATGTAATAAGCATACAAAATCAATCAAGAAAACAAATTGACTAAATTACTTGGTCCTTGTATTAAAAAAAAATATTAATGATGTTCATCTTTATTCAACACAAAGAAATTCAGCTAAACAAGGCCCTAATGATAAAACAACAAAAAGAATGGAAGAATATCACCTGGAATTTATAAATACAAAAAAGAGATATCACGGTCCAATTCTTATTCTTGATTATCAACCCCAAGATTTGACTCTTCAAATTCTTTATGTTTCTTGATTCAATCCCTTGCCAGATTATTCTTCTCTCCAACTTTACTGAATTTGCCCCTTATTCTTGAATGATGTTATAATATGAATGTAATTTGAAAGGCGAGAGAGATCATTTAATGGCTATCCATGCTACGTTTTCTATATGGTGAAATTAGGTTAAGATTTATCCAAATTGGCTTTCAAAAGAGTTTCAATCAAATAAAGAAAACCGCCTTCATGCACGCATGATTATGTCTTTTCGCAGTTACAATATTTTGGTTACAACTTTCTCTCTCGATATCTAATTGAGATGATTCAAAATGCATTAGAAGGCTAATTTGAAGGGATAGAATTCTTCTAGAAATAGAACTTTTCTAATTCGAATATTTACTATTCCAAAAATGGGTCCTAAACTCAAGTTGAAAATCTAGAATGTGCCATGTGCAGTTGGAAATTGATTTATGGTGATCCTTTGGTTATATTTCATTCTTTTTTTACTTCTTATTGCATCCAATTTACCCTAAAAATCTCATTTACCGTAACAATCTCCAATTATCGATTTTTGGTTTGAATCAAATACTATAATTGCAATTTGATCCCCCGAAATTTGAATTTCATCCATTTTCTCCAATATTTCGGTCATTTCTTTTAAATTCACTTCAAACCATTAAGTTGTTTCTAACAAACGATAAATAAACGACGTTTGACTATAATATATCAAAAATAATACAAAATATCCTAATGTAATAGCCTAAATAAGTGTACAAAATACTCTTATCAAACAATTCAAACTTGAACATTTGGTTGTCCTCAAACAAAAATTATAGTATATCTCAACAAACAAACATGCAAAGTTAAATACCTAATGGTGGCCCATTAATGAAGTAATCTAATAAAACTATAGCTTGTCGTTTGCTCATGATTGTAATAATTGTTTTAAATTTATGAACAACTTTAAAATCACAATACAGATATCAATTTCTACTTATCTGATGAAAAGTCAAGTACACCATCATAAATCCATGGGCAATGACAAATCCTTTCTTTTCAACCTTTTCAAGTAGATTATGGGCGTGTTCGGTAGATATTAAAATCGGATTAAAATTGAAAAACTACCCGTTATTGTTGACTTTTATTAGATGAGTAAGACTCAATAACGGCTATATTTTCAATTTTAATTGGATTTTAAGTATGACCAAACACGCCCTATATCCTAACATTTTAAATTCAAACCAGTATATCCTATCTCGTGCATACATGTTGCTATCATCCAACTTAGTAAGTTCATTATAATATTTTGTAAGTATCTTCTTGCTCAATAGAAGATGGCCGTCTCTTACAGTTATGATGACCTCATCCCAATCGACAGATACTTAATCTTCCATAAGCATATAGACTTCATCAGATTTGTCAATTTCTTGTTTTCAATATCTTAAATATTGTATAAACCACGAAAACTTTAACCTATAAAAATTGGTGCATGTATACAAATTGTGCCAAGTATAATGCACAGAACAAAGCTTAATATAAATTTTCTGCAAGCATATCATTATCATCCATATCGAGATTTCTTATTGCAATTATTTTGCTCATTTGCCATTGCTAGAATCATGCATATACTACTGAATGGTATTTGTAAAAACACCAAACACAAGATAGATCGGGGTAGGTAGCCAAAATTAATGAAATAAAAAAAAAAAAAAGTAAAACTCGAATCCAATACGAATTAATAAGCATTTGTTCGGTTCATGTTAAATAAAATTCATTTTTCTTTCTCTTTTTATTAACATATATTCTCCAATAAAATAATATTACATATAAACCCAAAACCTTTCTTCCATTTTTAACCACACATCTACAAAATATTACTATTCCAAAATCAAATTCTCATTATAATGAGAGAATAATGGGGGCCAAATGGGTGCTAAATTCAATTTAAGAACTTTATTTCCTGGCAATAGCACGCAAAATTTTGTTCGGACAAAACTTTGCAAGCATATGGGATTACTGTACATGAGTTGCGTTCAAGTAATAAAGTGAACTTTTTGAGTCTGTGTTGTTGATCCCTCGAGTAATGTTTACTTTTGATTACACAACTTTAGTCAATTAAATTTTAATAATAAAAACAAACACACAATAAAATTTGATGTTGGAAAATAAGGAAATTTAACTAAAATCTACAAAATAAGAAAACCTAAACACTTGAAAATTTTGGAGGAAAAACGTGGTTGAGATTCATAATTTTATTTAACCGTTGTCTAATTAATTTCTTCATAAGCCAATTAATAAATAACTCATTTACTATGTTAGACCCGATTTTCAATTTTAGTTAGTTACCCCTCTCGAGTGAAATTACCCCTAATTGATTGATTAACCTACTATTTCTCTATGTCGATTAAAACAAAACAACCGCATTAAATATTTGTAAAAATAGCTCAACGGATCACCTAGGGTTAGAGGTATATCTATATCACCTACACAAACCTAGAGTATTTACTATTTGATCTAAAATGTACAATCTTATCTCGAACGATGTACCAATCACTAAAATCAATCATTTAATGGCAAAATAAATGAAAGCATTCAACACAATAATAAATGCACATGAAAATACGCACTTTAACATTAAAAGGTAAACATTAAAATTAACTAAATCTAAGTTAAATTTCAACCATAAATCCCAACACAAATAATTTAGCTGATTTTATATGTGTTAACAAATGAGAATATTCATACCATATATTACCAATTGAAGAAAATAATGAAGAAATAACAAGATTATAGATAAAACCCCTTGTTTGCCTCGATTTTGAAGATAATGACTAGCTCATGATTTTCCAAAAATTTCTCAAACTCTTTAGATGTATTCTCCTTGTGCTCTTGATTTTGCCTTCGAAATTACAAGCAAAATGGAAAGAAAAAGAAAGAAGAAAGAAAATTGTAAAAAAATGAAAAGGAAAATAGAAAAGAAGAACACGACAGAAGAGAAGAATATCCCCGGCTCCCTGATTTCACACGTTTAAACAAGACAATTCGAAATTTGCAACCTAAGCCCCAGGACTTTTACAAAATAATTAAAACAGTCCCCAAGTTTTTGAATTGGCGCCAAGGCGCTGCTACAGTGGCGCCTGGGCGCTACTCTATCTGTCCAAAACCATTTTTTTGGCTTAAATTTTGCAGCCAAGCCCCTAGGTAGTTGCACATCAAGTCCCTCGACTTTCATCTTACACAATTTGGTCCTCAAATTTTGTTTTTATATCAATTATGCCCTTCATGAATTGCATCCAAAATCCTTCAACTTTTTTCTTTGCTCATTTTGGTCCCCACATTCACAATTTTGCTCACTTTTAGTCCATTTATCCTCCTTTTGTATTGTTCTCTTTCCTTTAGGTGCTTTTTACCTACAAAAGTTACAATTACTTAATTGTGAGTAGAAATTTACTCTTTTTTTTCTTTTTTAATCAATAATAAGCATATTTAGGTATTAAATAAGTGTGCAAAACACACTTATCACACTTAGCAAGGTCTAATATGGAGAATCGAAAAAAGGTCTTGAGATGTAATGGGTAGGAAGTAAAGAATGACTTAAAGGTGTACATATTTTACTTTAAGTAGAATAAAGAAAAGTATTGATACCTTTCCCAACCGATTATACTTACTTTATGCTTTATGTTAGTAGTATGATACAAGTATTTGAAACCCAGTCTATAAATAGAGTGCATGGATGAGAGAAACCATACACCTCTCCCAAGTAACTATAATTTTTCATCCTGCTCATTCCAATGGGTCCATCCCAAACTGAGGTCAAACGCTCTAGCTTCCCCAAGGATTTTATTTTCGGTGGTGCAACATCGGCATATCAGGTTTGTAACTAATTTTCCGAGGAGTTTATCTTCAGTGCTATAACATCTGCGTATCAAGGGAAAAATTGGTATGTTTTAGTATGTTGTATCAGGCAGATTTGGACAGAAAAATGGACAAACCGTACTATTCATAAATATTGTGAAATACTATTAAATGTAGCTTATAAAACAATCGATTATTGTTTAGAACAATGAAGATTTGCTAAAATTACTATCATGTGGGAGTGTATATGTTAGAAGATCCACTCACATGTAATTTAACTTTCTTGAGTTCTTAATTTATGAATGTGTAATTTTTTTCAGGTAGAAGGTGCTTGGAATGTAGGTGGTAAAGGCTTGAGTAATTGGGATTATATGACAGAACATGAACCTGGTCTCTTCAATCTCTCTTTTTCTAATCTTGTATGTTTAAAAACAGTAAATATAAATTAACATATAAGAGCTCAGCTACTCCTATATATAACGTTGTCCATTTGAGGTGAAATCTCTATTCTTAATATCGTATCATCGTCTAACAAACTCAAACAAGTAACTTGATCCATCTCAAACTCTTGAACAAGCTTTCGGATTCAAAGATTGATGTTTTTTTAACGAGTCACTATCGTGCGAAGGCATGTCAAGTATATACTCTCATATGAATTAAATATATCAATCAACAAAAGAAGGCTTGTGACACTCTTTTTATCGGAGCTTTCATTTTAAAATAAAACCCTAAATCTCAATAATGGACACAAGCATGTATTAATTTACACACGCACATGTACATGTGCTTGTGACAGAAGATCATTGCGTGCGTATATTTATCTTTATTTATTGGATTGGCAGAGAGCATTGCGGATCATTCAGATGGAAAAGTGGCAATCAATCACTATAACATGTTCAAGGTAAATGCACTAAGATATTTAATTTTTCGTAGCAGATAGTGATTTTAATTAATTTATAAATATTGCATCAAAATTCCATATCAGTTCAAGCATTAATGGAGGCAGTCATCTAATCCCTCATATTTAATTAAGGTCCGAATTTATAAAAACTTTAACAATTTTACCACTTTTCTACTAATTGAAATCAAAATAAAGACTCGTCATTTCTAAGAAAACCTACCACCAGAGTTCTTTTTTTGCTTATCTATTTTCAATATTTAAATGAATTAAATAACTTTTTTGATCCATTAATGCAAAAAACAATGCTCGTTGCCATTATTGAAACTATTATTTGGAAAATAGCATTCAAAATGGGTTGATACTTTGTTCGTGCTTGAAGTCGAAAAGTTCAATTTTGAAAAAAGTGGAAGAAACAAAAAAAAATTGCATTATAATTGATTGTACTCTAATTTAAGCCACCAAGAATAATGTATTTGAATGTATATTGTACTCACTGTCCATAGTGTTGCAGGAAGATGTGGCTTTGTTAAAGGAAGTTGGCTTGGATTCTTATAGATTTTCAATTTCGTGGTCCAGAATCTTACCCGGTACTGGATTGTGCTTAGATAATTTCAGAAAAACAGAAATTTTTTTTTTCAATAATGAAACGTCAAAGATGTAGTGTTTTTGCATTATTTAAGCTAAAGTGATGTTTTCTGCTTAAAATCTTGAACTTGCCCAGTTTTCAAGTCGAACTCTGAGAAAAGGAAGAGAAAAATGTAGTAAAACTTTTGCCTAGAAAATGTTATCGTTAGAACAAATGACAAAATATTTTGAATAATAGAAGTTATTTAGAAAACCAGATGTAGTCTCTAATATGACCTCACCAAGCAATTTCCTCAATTTTAGCAAAGGTTCCTTGATTTTATTTTAATATGTGTACAATTTTATATTGACATTTTAGATGGTAGAAAATGTGATGGCGTAAGCGAAGAAGGAATCAAATTCTATAACGATCTTATAGACGCACTTTTGGATGGAGGTTAGACTTCTTTGAATTCATGTGTTTCTTGTGCGTTTAAGAAACTGATTTTTATTTTTATTTAATTAGTACATGATTGGAATTAGTACATGATTGAAATCATTTATTTTTCTTCTAAATTAAATTAGTACCTTGATTTCATTTCATTACTTTTGTGTAGGCATTAAGCCATGTGCAACTATCTTCCATTGGGATGTTCCCCAACGTTTGGAAGATGAATATGGCGGCTTCTTAAATCATCAAATTGTGTAAGTAACCGATCTTGCATCACAGGGAAATATAAATGTCATAGGTGAATTTATTTATTTATTTATTTTTACCATCTATGGGTATAATACAGACATATATGTTGATCTTTAACTTGTTTCATATTTCCATAATAGGGAACATTTTTGTGAGTTTGCTGAGATATGCTTTCGGGAATTTGGTGATCGAGTGAAATATTGGGTCACACTCAATGAGCCATGGTCCTTTACTTTTTGTGGATATGTGATAGCAAGGTTTCCCCCTCGTCGAGGTTATCCTCTTGCAACATCGTTGGAACGAGTGTTGCGTACCTCAATCCTTCATCATAGAAGTGCAATCACTATTCGTCCGCGTACTTCATCAGAAAGACGTACGACCAGAGACCTAGTTGGTATGGCACACGGTTTGCCTTACGATACTTCCTCTGAAAGAGATCCGATCGCAGAAATAGTTGACATGGCATACAATTTGCCTTACGATACTTCCCCTGAAGGAGATGCAGTGAGAGAACTAATTGCTCAGGCATACAATTTGCCTTACAGTCCATCCTCTGAAGGATATGCAAATGATGGTGCTATGGCGTATGATTATTTTAACCGTACTTCCTTTGAAGGATATCCAGTCGGAGAAGGATATACTTCCTCTGAAGGACGTTCAGTCAGAGAAGTTTCTGAGCCACATGATTTGCCTAGCCGTACTTCCTCGAAGGCAGAACGGGTCAGAGTATCTTCTATGGAACAAAATTTGCATCACCTTACTTCCTCGAAAGGAGATCGAGTCAGAGTATCTTCTATGACACACGTGCCTCGCCTTAATTTCTCGAAAGGAGATCCCGGAACAGAACCATATATAGTGGCACACAATTTGATCCTTGCTCATGCACATGCGGTTAATATATACCGGAAGCATTATCAGGTTTTTATTTTAACATTTCACGCACATACAAAAATAAATAGGTAAATACACTTTTGAGATTTTAATATTAATACATCTGTACATACCAGGAACACCAACAAGGCAAAATAGGGATGACAAACGTTTCAATCTGGTATTCTCCACTTAAGGAAGACAACCCGGAGGATGTCGAGGCTGCTTCGAGAGCAATCGATTTTTTGTTAGGATGGTAAATGGTGCTTGTTTATCATTCCCACGAGCGATTTCTCTGCATCTCAATAAATTCGTTAAATCGGAATCCATTATCGAAAATCTCTTTTCTTCTATTCTTTTTATCCTTCAACCTATTTATGCATTTTTGTTGTTTCTATATTTTATAAAGTATGTGCCTTTTGAGATATAATAATTTCTCCTGTTTAGGTTTGTAGCCCCTGTAATAACGGGCGATTATCCACCATCCATGAGAAACCATGTACGAACACGTCTTCCCAAATTTAAACCAGACGAGGTGGCGCTAGTGAAAGGTTCCTGTGACTTTTTAGGCATAAATTATTACACAGCTCGTTATGCCCAAAATGTACCTCGAGAGACTTCCATAACACATTTTCAGAATGATCTGCATGTTGTAGATCACAGTAAGTACAGAGACCTTTTCTCGAGTTCAGTTATAATCTTTTACCTTGACAAAAATGGACACTACTTCTAACAAGATGTTTACTTCTCATTCTTTTTGTAGCTCATCGCGATGGCAAGCAAATTGGTAACCTGGTGAGTCATTAACAGTACCCTCCCTGAGAAAAAGAAAATAGAAAATGGAATGGATTATTCTAACAATTTAGGCATATCAACAATTTATGGTGAAACATGATCGTGTCATAGACTTAATATACTGGCACGATGAACTAAAGTAGATATAATGGCTTACAGAATTTCCGATGCTTACATATAATCTAATGTAATTACAAATCTTTTTTACTTCGTGTCAGGGTGGTTCAAGTTGGTTGTACATATTTCCAGAGGGAATTTACAATATGATGCTTTATCTAAAGGAAAGATATAATAATCCCGAGATTATTATTACAGAGAATGGTATATAGTCGTGTTTATTTATATCTATATAACAAGAATATACATTACAAATACTAAAATTTTGGAGCATTTAGTGATTTGTTGAATTCTTCTATAATCTTTTGTAGGGGTGGATGAATTGAAAAAGGATAATATAACAATTGAACAGGCTTGTAATGATGAAATAAGGGTTAAATATTTCAAGGACCATCTTGCATATCTTAGAAAGGCAATGGAGTAAGTCATCATTTTTTATATATACATTGTAGTTAAATTCGAAGAAAAATTGTAAATTTTGAAATTAATCGATTATTCTTTTGTTTTCAGTTCTGGTGTACGTTTGAAGGGTTACTATATATGGTCATTTTTTGATAATTTTGAATGGACCCAAGGGTACAATGTTAGATTTGGAGTTTATCATGTAGACTTCACGAATGAAAAATTGAAGAGAACCTCTAAAAGATCAGTTGAGTGGTGGACGAGTTTCCTGAACGAAAAAAACTAAGGAAGCTAAAGGATGTCAAGCCTGGAGAATAATGACAATTACAGCTTACTTTAATTTATTTAGAAATGTTATGTTGAATAATGCGAGCATGGATGCATGCTTGATGTACCTTTCGTTTCGTCCTTTATTCTCTTATGGGCAAAGAAATAAAGTAATGTTGTACCCTGTAGTAATTATATTCAAATAAATGGAACCCTTCGAGGCTCCAAGTGTAATATCGTGTTTTCGCAATAATGGATCTTGAACTTTCATATTTGGTTAGCATCATTCTGAACTGTTATAAATGTAGTAGCAAAGAACATGTTGGATGGATTCCATCTAAACTACTGACAAATAGACGCACACATCCACATTTGAAGGGTAAATTTTTTTATTAGGTTATTTTGATAGAATTTTTTTTAGGTAAAAACCCCGACTTGGTTTTTAATCGTGCGAAAGGAATATATTTAGAATTTAATTGGAGCAAGAATGGTGGACTTGAATAACTACCGGGAAGCTGAGGACTTGGTTAGAAGCTTTGGATAGTTAATTTTATATTTTACAAGTTTTGGGAAACATATTTGGCATTTGGAAAGTGTGGGGATCAAAAGTGAATGAAATTAGAACATTGGGATCAACTTCAATATTTTCAGAGCTTGAAGGACCAAAATTGAAGAAATCCAAAGATGGAGGACCGATTAGAATCAAATTAGAAGTTCAGGGGCTGAAATTGAACAAAGTTAAAAGCAAAAGGAGTAAATTGGATTAAATTCAAAACTTGAGGACATAAAGTCCCTGTTGGTCACTTTTGTAAACCACAAATTTTCCTGACTTTGTGTTCGGGATTTTTATTTATTTACTTAAAAGTGTGAATCAAAGCAAATTAAATCAAAAGAACTAACGAGAAATTGAATACAATCGATTTTTTATTTTATTTTTTGTGGTTAGTGATGGTTAACGTCAATCTATGTGCAATAGTTTAACATTGTCCAAAAAGATAAGATGGATTAGACAATGTAAAATTGATCTTCTACATTCAATTGATGATGTGAAGAGAGAATCGTAAAAAAGATTCTCTTACAACATAAGACACTGTGAATTTTTTGGTTCAACGATTTGATTGGTTCAAAATAATCAGAAACAAGAGAATCCTAACAACATCAAGTCATATCCACCTATAGCATGTTGTAGGGTGGATTGTATCGTTTACTTTTATTTAAAAAATAATAATTGTTTCCTAGTTCAATTTAAATCTACCTAATTGAATTTTGAAATAGGGAACCAATTTTTAAATAAAATTAGTTATTGACATGAAATTCAAAATACTACGTTGGATTAAAATTGAGCTTCCTAACTGCCTAAATACAATTCTATTTAATTAAATTGAAATATTTAATTCCTTCGGTTAAAGAGTTATTTTTACTAATCCTTCATCCTAAATTACCATAGGCAAGTTTACAATTCAAGCTCCAAGTAACCGTATTTTTACTAATCCTTCATCTGTATATATATTGTGTCCATGTACTTATATGTACTTCAAGTTGAACAACAGAAGTACTTATACCTTGCCTCAACAAATGGTGTATGTTTCTTATAACTTTTTAACATCGTTATACCAAACATACCAATAATGTTTGAAATTAATGAATATTAATTGGACCCGTTGTTTGTCATTATATTCAAATGCATCCCACCCAAGTTAATGTCAGTATAATTTTTCAAGGATTTTATCTTTGGTTCTACAACAATGACATATCAAGTGCGTCATTAGTTGTTGTATCATGCAATATTCGATGGAACAATGGACAATACTTAAGCTTATTATTGCTTATATAATATTGTCCAATAAAATAATATACAACTTATCAAATATTTCATTAATGTCTGAGAATAATGAAGATTCACTAAAAACATCACGAGGATGCGTGAGAACATATGTTAGAAGCTCCTCTCACATGTAACTTAATTTTCTCGTGTTCTTAATTTCTTGATAATATAATTTTTGTGCTATGTATTTAATTACTGTAGCTCGAAGGTGCTTTGAATGCAGGTGGACTTCATCGATTTTCTTTTATTTAATTTTTTTTCAAGCAGCCTAGGTGGTTTGAAATTCCAAGAGAGAAATTTATCAAAATTTTGATGAGAAAATGATATCTTTAGAACAACAGACAAAAAAATAAAAATAAAAAATGAAGTAGAAATTGTTTGGAAAACATGGAGTTGTTTCTAATATGACCTCTTCGTGTGATTTCCTCCATTTTTAATACCTAGTAAAGATTCCTTGTTTTTACTTTCATTTATATATAAATTATATGTAGCAAAGTATGCAAAGAAGGAATCAAATACAATTTTGACAAAATGTTAGACTTCGTCGTATAGAGAGTTCATGTGTTTATTTTTTCAATAAAAAACATGGTGTTTTTTTTTTTTTGTTTAATACATATGTACATCAGGAACAAGGAGGCAGCAAAATAGGGATGACAAACAACGGGTCCCAAATAAGTGGAAGAAGAAAAAAAAAGTTGTATATTAAGATTCATCTAATAAACTAACAGAAACAAGATTTAAAGTAAGACTAAGAATGTGATAGACAATATGGAGAGAGATGTATAAATTGAACCAATTCTTGGTATAGGCATAGGAGAATCATTAGCCGTCATGACCCAAAAGACTTGGGAAATAAAGAAATAAAATATGACAAATTAGGTGATATGTGATGGGAAGTGCCAATATTTAAGATCCATGAAGGGGTAGGTATACCTAAAGAATTGTAAGAAAATTGATGTTATATGTACGGGGATGAATATCATCATTATTATTATTATTTTGAAATAGATGTATGAAAATTGTGTAGATGTATGGTATTTAAATGAATTAATTTAATAAAGACAATATCAAAATGTGAAGTAGATGAAAATAATATTTTTTAAAGTTTTTAAAAAAAGAGGGTCTCATAAAATAATTTCTAGAAATTCCTAATCAAACGTTTCCCATTTTGAGCATATCAGCTTTTCAAGATCATAAACAAAATACAGTTTTGATGAAAAATCGAGCCTATTGGAGAAGATAATTAAGAGAAAATTTCGCCCAGCACCTCCATGTTTTAATTGAATTTTATCTTCTTGTGGCTTTAGAACCCCCCAATCTTTTCTTCTCTTCCAAATTGTGGCCTCTACCTGCTTTCAACTTTCACCTTCACCACAAAAGCTGTTGACCACAAAAAATATGCCAATAGAATTCCCACCACGTCCCCTTCACGTGGACATCACCTGCACACCGAACACCTCATTAGGAGGCAAAGGTCGCCGGCCAAGAAAAAGGTCCGACAACCGTTTCCACTCCGACGATCAAGTCAACAATCGGACGAAATAAAAAATGAGTGCAAGAGACGGAAGAACGAAAGAGGATACGGTTAGAGAATATACCTTAACTGAAATGGATCTCACACATATATAAAGAAACAAATGGGCCGAAATCCAAGCCCGATAGAAAATATTTTATGGGTATAACAATGTTCCCCCAAGTCTGAGTCGTACATTCATGTGGGGGTCGGACTTCAAAATATAAGATGTCAGTAGGTGAGGTCTTATAGATTGCCTGAAAAATGTAAATAACTCCGATAAGCGAGGACTTACGAATTGCCTCGAAAATATATTTGGGTCTCAAATAGGCGAGCAGCTTCAATAAATCAGGGCTTACGATTTCCCTCAGAAAATATGTGTGCTAGCCTGAATAAGCGAAGGCTTACGAATTGCCTCGAAAGATGTTGCATATAATTTGTCAAAATTTCGACAGCACCTCCTCTTTAATATGGACTAAACCAATCCTATAATACACCAATCCTATAATACAATACAATATTAAAATATACGTGGCAACCTGAATAAACGAGGGCTTACGAATTGCCTTGAAAGATAGATGATGCATATAATTTGTCAAAATTTCGGCAGCATCTCCTTTATAATATGGACTAGACCAATCCTATAATACAATACAATATATCCTGCACATATACCAAATAAACTTGGGGCCCATTTGCCCCTCAAATTACTAATGACGATAAAGTGAATAATGACATTTTAAATTTCTTCGAGATATAATATGCGTCATAACCAGCTAGCAGAGATGTGAAGTACGTACTCAGAAGCAATAATATAATACATATGCTAACAGTAATAATGTAATGATACTAAGATACTAATATAACAATAGTCCCCCAAGTCTAACTCAAATATTTGTTAAATAAATAAAATTCTTTTAGCCCATGTACTGATGTTATTTACTTCCAACATTTACTGCTTCTATTTAATGTATTGCCATGCTCTTCAATATAATCCGAACTTAGTCCACTCCAATAATGATATCAAACTCATAGTTTTGTATAAGTGTTAGAATGTCGTGTACCTTTATAAGTTTCTGAACGTATGCACATCAATGTTTATGAATTGAGACTCTTTAGCACTTTAGACTCTGAATTTATTTATAATTTGCACGAGTATAAGCAGTTCGCTTGCCCCATTTTTTTTTTAAAAAAAGTATGGGGTTGAGTGGTTCGCCCATGCTAAGGCTTCCTTAACAATTTTAGTTGTTCAAGGCATGTGCCACACTTTGCGAGCGCAAATGTAGTCCTTTTTAGAATCAAGCTCCTCGTCACAGTGCCCACACATCTCTTAATAAGGACAGATCATCTATGAAGAGGCTTTCCCTTTGATCTTTATCAATAGGAGGTACTTTATAATTATTTATGAGCTTGCTTTAATAAGAGTATTTTTAACTTTCCTCAGCATGAGGCTGAGTAGTTCGCCTATGTTGAGGCTTTCTCAACAACTTTAGTTGTTAAAGGCATGTGTCACACTTCGTGAGGGCAAATGTAGTACTTTTCAGAGTCCAGGTCCTCGTTGAAATGCCCAACATCTATTCATATGGACAGATCATCTATGAAGAGGCTTCTCATTTGATCTTTGTCAATAGGAGGTACTTTTTATTATTTTTGAACTTGTGTAAATTTAGTTTTTCAGATTGCGAACTTTGTTTCCTAAATGAGGACTCCAAGATAATGCCACCTCTTTCCTTTATCCAAGGAATGAGGACTGCCTCTTCCTTTATTCAAGGAACAAGGATTCCAGCCAAGGATAAGCATCTGGCGTGGCGGGAAATAAACCTTCCACAAATAGTTTTTGAACTATCAGAGTCTTATAAACTGTCCTGAGAATGGTAAGGTCTTACAGTTTGACTGGCCTCGGAATGACGAAATCTTACAGCTAGGCTCACCAATAGTAAGAGGCAAAGAATATAATCTCGCAAAGCCAGGAGTAAGCATCTGGCGAGGCAAGGAATAAACTTCATGTAAATAACTCTCAAACTATAAGATTCTTATAAACGGATCCTAGGATAGACGAGGTCTTACAGCAAGGCTCAACAGTAGTGTTATCGAAGTTTTATGAATTGGCCTCAGAATAAAAATGTCTTATGGTTAGGCTTAAAGATAGTGAGAGACGAGGAATAACCATCTCGCGAGTCCAAGAATAAACATATGGCGATTTGCCTCTTCTTTTTTCAAAGAACGAGGACTTATAATATATGTTGCCTTTTTCTTTATTCAATGAATAAGGACTTCTAAAAAACTGTCTATTTCTTTATTCAAGAAACGAGGTATTCAAATGATCGCCTATTCCTTTTTCGAGGAATGAGGACTTCAAAAAATATCGTCTCTTCTTTTATTCAAGGAACGAGGTCTTCTAAAGATCACATATTCCTTTATTGAAAGCATGAGGATTTTATGATAATGCATCTTCCTTTATTCAAGGAATGAAGTCTCCAACCAGGGATAATCATCGATGTAGCGGAGAGTTAACTATCGGAGTCTTATAAGTGGGCCTCCGATAGACGAGGTCTTATAGCTAGGCTCTCAACAATAGTGCTATCAGAGCCTTATAAATTGGCCTCAGAATGATAAGGTCTTATAGTTAGTTTCAACGATTGTGAGAGGCGAGGAATAACCATCTCGCAAAGTCAAGAATAAACGTCTGACAATTTACCTCTTCCTTTTTTAAAGAACAAGGACTTCATGATATTGCCTCTTCTTACGATGACTTCATGATAATGCATCTTTCTTTATTTAAGGAATGCAGTCTTATTTTGATATTGCCTCTTCCTTTATTCAAGGAACGATGACTTCAAAATATTGCCTCTTTCTTTATTCATGGAATGAGGACTCCAACTAGGGATAAGCATCGGCGTGACGGGAAATAAACATTTCGCGAATAGTTCTTGAACTATTATAAACTAGCTTTAGAATTGTAAGTTCTTACAGTTGGGCTAACTTTGGAATGATGAGGCCTTACATTTGGGCTCAACGATAAAGAGAAGCGAAGAATAGGATCTCACGAAGCCAGTAGTAAACAACTGGCGATGCGGGGAATAAACATCCCACGAATAGCTCTCGAACTATCGGAGTCTTATAAGCGGATCCTCGGATAGACAAGGTCTTACAACTAGGCTCAACAATAGTGAGAGGCGATGAATAAGTATCTCATGAAGCCAGGAATAAGTGTCTAGCAAAACAAGGAATAAAAAATTTCCACGAATAGCTCTCAAACTATCGAAGTTTTATAAACTAGTCTCAGAATGGAGAGGTCTTATAGTTAGGTTGGCCTCGAAATGACGAGGTCTTACAGTTAGTGAGATATGAGGAATAACCATCTCGCGAAGCCAGGAATAAGCATCTGGCGAGGGGGGAATAGACATCCCGTGAGTAGCTCCCAAACTATCGGAGTCTTATAAACAGGTCTCGAAATGGCGAAGTCTTACAGTTAGGCTGGCCTCGAAAAGATGAGATTTTACAGCTAGGTTGGGCTCAGAATGATGAGGTTTTACATCTAGGTTGGCATCGGAATGTCGAGGTCTTACAGCTGGGCTCAACAATAGTGAGAGGCAAGGATTAAAAATCTTGTAAAGCCAAGAATAAGCATCGGCGAGGGGGGAATAGGCATCCCACGAATAACTCTTTAATTATCGGAGTCTTATAAACTAGCTTTGGAATTACAAGGTCTTATAGTTAGGCTGGCCTCGGAATGATAAGGTCTTACAGCTAGGCTCAACAATAGTGAGAGGCGGGGAATAAACATCTCGCACACCAGGAATAAGCATATGACAAAGTGGGGAACATACATCCCGCGAATAAGGCCAAGAAAGGCTCCTTTTGCAACATCTGGTGAGGCTACAAAGATGCTCATTTTGCAAGGGCACATATTGTGAGCTTTCACCTCTTCCTTTATTCAAGGAACAAGGACTTCAAGATACCATCTCTTTCTTTATTCAAGGAACGAGGACTCAAAGATACCGTATCTTCCTTTATTCAAGGAATAAGGACTTCAAGATTTCACCTCTTCCTATATTGAACGAATGAGGACTCCAATATACTTCATTTTCTTTTATTCAAGGAACAAAGACTCATAGAATATTGCATCTTATAATATGAAATCTACAACCTATGGCTCGTCTTCAATAAAAAAAAGACTACGAGCTAGGACTCGCCTTCAATAAATAAGAAAACCATGAGATAAGGCTTGCTTTCAATGATACAAGGTCTTAGAACTTGCCTCGAATAATAGAGATGGCAATCAAAAGTGCCTTTGAATAGGAGAGATCCAAGCCTGGAATGTTTGCAAATATTTTGCATGCATCGTAACAACTTTGCAAATTATCTCCCTCCAAGTGATAATATTTTATATCAGCAAATACATAAAAAGGATGTTGTAGAACATTTACATACTTCTCTGTTCTAATCTTACAAATGGTGGAAAATTATTTGAACATCCACATAAATCAAGTGGCATGATTGTTTAAAGTTAGCAGGTAGTAAAAGAATTTGCCACCTCAAATCCAAGTTTTACCATTATTTATCTTCAATGTTAAGGTCCCAGTAGCCATAAACAAATGTTCATTTGGTGCTAAAAAAAACTTTTCCAAGTCAATAGTGGGTAAGTAGATGGAATTTGATGGCTTTAAAATAAAAGCATACATGGCCTCCAAATTACTCTTCAGAATGTGTTACAAAAGTGGAGTCATACCATATTTTTGCTCCCATTTTTACGGCTTAAAAAGATGACCCAAGTAGAATAAATACAAACCAAAAGATTAAGCTGAATGAAGATCATTGTAGAAGGCCCATTTTTTTTTAAAAAAAAATGGAGAACAATACATAACCCAGGTTTTTAGTATACACCATTTCAAATTTACAATATATACTTTGTAATTTCAAAAATCGGGTTCTAAATTAATATATATTATATATTATAAATTATTTATATACATAAATTAGGTATGATTAAATATACTCCCTGAAATTAAGGATTCAATTACATTTAAAAAACAGATTCCTCAAAAAAAAAATCTCATCATCACCTTTGGAAAAGGCAGAAAAGTCCAGAACGACGACATTGTTTAGTGTAATTGGAAATTATTTGTGTAAGGAGGTCACAACTAATCGGAACTCATAGGCTCGAAATCAGTAGTCAGTACATTTCAGCTGAAGGATCTCTACACTCTGCAATAGATTATGTATACAATTGTACGTGTTTCTCCTATACTTCTGGGTTTATATTGCATTATTTTGGTTCGCAATTGACTGGAAGGGTACATATTCATCATATGTTAAATTGGTCACAATCAATACTATAGATACATTTTTTAGCGGTAATGTGTGTGGGTTTGTGATCAAAATTGATCCTGTGACGTTAAATTTACTGTAATGACACACGCTAATTTATGAAATGCAACTTAGAGAATCTATGTGACTAAAACTTATCTATGTAACCATGATATGAATCTGTGATCATAATGTGTCCATGTGACAATGATTTCTTCTACTCACCAAAAATTATCTTTGTGACCGAAATCTACCTTTGTGACCATTATTTTGGATAGAAATTTACCTTATTATTCTAGATAGCAAATAACATAATGGAAAATTTGCCGTACTAATGTGAACCAGGTCACAATCACATATTACGGAATACTTGAGCCCGCCATTTATGAAATGCAACACATAACATCTATGTGACCATGGTTTGAATATATGATCATAATGTGTCTATGTGACCATGTTTCGTATATACGCCGAGATTTATTGTTGTGATCGAAATGTATCTTTGTGACCATTATTTTAGTCTGTAAAAATAATTTCTCTATGTATTTACTACCCTCTATTATCGAAGATATAATCATTAAATGTATCTTGTATCAGAGTGAATTGTGTCCTTACTGTTATTTGTCACTGAAATTGTCTTGTGCATTAAAACAGAAATAGGTTATGTGCATGTTTGCTTGATGTATGGAGAATAATCATCGTTGGTGTTGCTCGGTCGTAATTTCTGTTATATGAAGCTTGTGGACATGCTAATAACAAAATTCAGTATGGATCCTACTAAGGTGGCGGTCACAATGAACTATAGATTGAAAATTGATCTGCCTCCAGTCAGAATAAGTACTGGCATCAATATTTTGTCGTACATGACTCTTGCAGGTATGGATCATGATCCTTCCAAATATCCCATAAATATTGAGGTCACAGATTCAGAAATTGGACAACAATGTTTTAGTTTTCCAGCGGTCAAGGCAGTTGCAGATAATGTAAAATCTAGATGAGAGTTATTTTCGTTACATGAAATAACATATTATATATGTAAAGCAATAGTAGAACCATTATGTCACAATTGTATCCATTCCTGATGCTAGAAATGTAGAAGATGGTAAGGTGTTTCGTAATAAGAAGGTTTTGAAATTGAGCTTGTGTTTTTATGCCATACAAAACATGTTTGAATTTTTTGGTTGTTCAATCAGTCCGTATCTTATCAAGTGTTCACATGATGAGTACAATTGGATATGCAGGTCTTCAATGTTGGGAAAAATAGAGCTCTTTAAGATTAGAAAGATTAGTGATAGTCACACATGTTCTTCAAACATAGTATTGTGATCTCAGAGGCTAGCAAATGAGGAGTACGGGAAGGCTAGTAGAAAAGAGGAAAAGATCGTCATGTGAGGGAAAGAAACAATGAAATGTGGACATTGCTAATGAAGTGGTCACAATCATAGGACGTGCACCAACTTGATTCCGTTAAGCCAAAACATACCAGCATGAAGTTTATTGTTACAACTATTTGCGATGTAATTCCCATTATTTTATTAATTACTTAGCCTATTCTATCGTATTTCCATTCGAAAATTGTGACCCTGAAAAATGATAATTACTTTTAAATGAATTTTTCATTTTATTTGTGACCTAGTTAAAACATTTGTGACTGGTTTTAATGTGTTCAAACATTGTTATCTATAAATGCTGAAAGTGATGAATTGATAAATCTGTGACATATGTGCTTTGCATATAGAGATTTGTGACCTCATATATTGAAAAAATCGTTTGCGACATGTGCATCTTTGTGCTCATGGCATATGTGACTTATGAATTCATACATCATGACTTGACGAAATTCATATTTGTGACCAAATATGAATATTATACATTCATTTCTCACCCGTAGAAATATATCACGAAATTTGTGATATTTGTGACCTGTTTATAATATTACAAAAAATGTGTTGTTATAACCTGTAAAACTTAGACTGTAACATCTAAATCAAAATTTGACAAATGTGAAATACACGTCTGTTACATTGACAACAAATGATTCAACATATTTATGTACTATCACTCTTTCTCACATTCAAAAGTATTAAACATCTACTTGCCACTAAACTGACATTGTACTATTACTCTATTTCAATGCTCTCTCCTTTTGGCTTCACTAGCTTTGTAGGCTTCTTGATCTCCTTATATTTAAAGAGTAAGCAATGTCCAACCTACACGGCTAGCATCAAACATCATCGACATGGACTTTATGTCATTATGAAGCAAGTACTCTACATACTTAATCACAAAGACGCTACTATCTTGGCTAAAAACAAATCAAAAAGTAGTGTATCACAAATCAGAATATAAGTGTAACAATATGTTTGTAAACAAAAAATAAGTTGCAACTATACCCATTCTATTGATGGGGAATGTTATCAACAACCAATACTGTCATCCTCATTAGATCATCAGCACTATCAAATGTTCATTTCTAGATGCCCAAACCAATCATCAAATGGGGAATAATTCTTGCAAATGGTTCAATTCCAACATTCACCATTTTATCCTGATATATCTTGTAGCTGGAATGAAATACATAAAGGTTATGCTATGTTATGTCCAAACAACCAAGCATCCAACGGGCAAAATTTCTGGGCAGAATTGGCAATAGCAAATAGCCAACTTTTGCCTAAGGACGATTAAATTCTATCAGACCACAAGTGGCAACTTCAACAATATATGAATATGTCATTATCAAATTCGGGTCTTTCATGAATTGGGGAAATAAGTTGTTATCTTCATCTGGAGTAATGAGTTGGTCACGGTGGCATTCAATTTGGCATGCGAAGTTTTTGTTGCCAATTGCCTTAGATAATATAAACACACTTCCATGTGTTGCCAAATAATAAATAAAGTTCATCAGCATTCATATTTGACCTAAGCAGAATCAGTTGTAAACTGTAATATGTGCGCACTAATCTGTGACCTAAGCACATGAATATGTGACCTGTGACCTATGCATATAACTCTGTGACCTGTGACTTGTGCACATAAATGTGATATGTGAGCTTTGCACTTAAATATGTGACCAATGCATATAAATCTGTGACATGTGAATTTTTTTTTTTAGTTAAAAAAGGGCGGGACATCCGAGATTTTATAAATTTGCCCTCACTTATGGCGGGGGAATACCGTGGTTACATAAAAATAATGAAAACAAAAAATGAGGAAGTACTACTTCCCTTACATTGAAAATAAATGACAAAGATTAAAGCAATAAACGAGGAAGTACTACTTCCTTTACAATAAGAATAATTGGGAATTTAGGCCAAAATAAGAATTGGAAATAGAATCAAAATTAATCTCTGACACTGGCAATCCATGTCTGTCAATTTGTGCAAGTGCCCTAAAATGTCGTGATAAGTCATGTTGTCCATATATTTGGTATTGTTGATGATCTCAACCCTCTGCAGCAAGAGCATCTGCAACTTGATTTTCTTCTCTATAAATGTGAGAAATTGTATCTCTGTCGAAGGATGTGATATATGTGATACGTCTGAGTATGACCTGAATAGTCCATGGTCCTCCTCCTTTAGTGATGTACTGAATAGTGACTATAGAATCAGATTCTACCTCAATCGCTGAAAATCAAGACCATGAGCTAGTAAAATCTCATCAAGAATAGCCCGGAGCCCTGCCTCTAATATCAAGCATGGTCCATACAAAGTAGAGAAGCCCTATTACAATGTCCTACATGGTCTCTGATGATGCCTCCCCCACTCGCAAAACCATTCTCGATGCATCCGTCAATATTGATCTTGACAGATCCGACTGATAGAGTACGTCACCAAACTAGAATAGGGAGAGATGGAGAAGGGGGTCCATAAAAATACCAAATATGGGTGCAAGTGTCAGATCCCCTCGCCAATGCATCACCCGAAGCAGTTTTCCCATATGAAAAAAGGAGATCATGCTATAAACCCTCCAAATGATACATTTGGTTACTGCGACTTGTGATCTAGGCATACCACTATGTGACCTGCGACCTGCACATATAAGTCTATGATCTGTGAACCGTACATATAATCTGTGTGTGACCTATCCCATGTACAACGTGTCATTTCGTAAATGAAACATATCGTGCTGTTAAGAGACAATTTTGAACATAAATACTTACGTCACCATGTTTTGGATCTTACAGTTAACAAACCAATGACAAAAGGAGGATGAATGACATCATCTCATCGTTAAATCTTTTTCTAAAAACAAAAAATAATCAAGAAAAAATTATTACGAATTTAGTTGTACACTAGTTCACAATCACATAACACAAAAATTGGATCTATACGTACTTGTTTCTTAGTTTGTAACCTCTGTTGAACTAGTTATTAAATGCAACAACATCAACCTCATCTGCTGGCTTATCATGGTTGTCAAAAATGACAATAGCGTCTGAATGATTACTTTGTTTTCCTACACATGTAATGTATGGGGATTGTAGTACCCTTGTGGATTTGGGAGCCCTCTTAATCGACAGTCCAGACAATGGTGCAGAATGGGGTGATCTCTGCATAAGGACACAGCATCAAATGTGTCATATGGATAATATGACACAATCGTGCATGTGCTCACAAATTGTGATTTGTACCTACAGATATATGACACGTGACTTCTACAATGTGACTTGTGATCTGTGCACCTAAATATGTGACCTAGTGACCTGTTACATGTGCAAACAAAATTGTGATCTGTGACTTGTGCAAATGAATATGTGACATGTCACATTTGAACAAAACATGTGACAATTAAATTAGACATGGATCTTTAAAATGTTTGTGATTTGTAAAATAGATATGAAAATGGATTTGTAATACCGCATCCTCATGATTGTTGGCCTTCGTCATCACATCATCTTTATCATCAAATTCTGTCTGCTTCACCACACCAGCTATAACAGCATCACCATGTTGCTATACTTCTTTAGATTTGAATATGTCAGTGAGGTTTACTGCACTCAAATTGGAGTTAATGAAATCGCAAAATCAAATGATGGGGTCGGAGGAAAGTACAGGTCGTCGACTATATCAGCAGGATCTATCTTACCCTCACCTTTCATGTCCATTGTTTGTTCACTGCATGTGACTTGAATGTAACACATAATTTAACTGTCGATTTTAAATACGGACCATGAAAAATTTCGATGCCTACAATTCTACTTACTTTCTATGGTTGCTCTGTAAATCTAGCAATTTGACCGTCATTCTATTTATTCAATTTTTCCAATATTGCATCCATCATAATTGATATCAAAACAGTTACAAAATCAAACTGAAAAGTCATGTTAGACCTTATGTCCACCATGTCAGATTTAATCTCATATTGCATGCAGATAATCTGATTTATTTTATTATTTCTATCCACCTTTAATGATATTAACTGTGACTGGATATCATTGATCTGCACCATTAGTTATGTATTCTTCAACTGGATTTCAGATATTTACCCACTCAACTCCTTCGACTGGTCAAGCACCTGTAATTGAGCATTACACAATCCTTTAATGAACTTACGTATGTGACATATGGTTTTGAACATATGACAAATGCTTTGTGACTTCTAAATGTATATGTGAAGCAACTTACATCTGATTATGGTCAATCATAGGCATGTGTAGCTAGCGGCTCCTTCAGGGTATGAACATCACTTGTCTATGGCTTCGTAGGATAATTTTCATAAAATGCTTATGGCTCACTTATGGTATGAATGTCACTTGCATGTGTTTCCATCGGATAATTTTCATATGTTGTCTGTTGTTCAGTCGGGGACGTAAAATAAGATGAGGTCCTCTACCTTTTTGGTAATGGATCAACAAAATCATTGTCATTGTCATCAACATCACTTGAATGACCTTTTTGTCCATCTGTAATCATTAGCAACCGTGTTTTCATTGTATTTGATTGGATAGTTCCACTCATGCTTGCACTTGTACCCGTGTGGTCTGCATCTTTGAAATGTACGTCTCTGGTATACATGGTTGCACTGGTTTAGTGTATGGAACACTACTCATATATGGAGACTCTATCTCCAAGTCAGACGAAACGATGTCATCTATTCCAAGCTATGACAATAATGCAAACAAAATAATTATTAGCCATGTAATCATACATGGAGTATCATTGATTGTGACCTGAGTTTATTCAAAGTCGTTATTGTAATGAGACAATGTATGTGATCTGTGAATGCATATCCGAAGATTTGTGACCTTGTGACCTGTGCATACAAAATGTATTTAAATACTTACATCATGATAGGAAAATACATCTTCCTCACATTTGACTGCAGACAGTTTATCCGACATCCAATTCATAATGCAGGGGAACCTGTTTTCCATTCTATTGGTCAAGGTCCATTGAGTCTGGGAATGGACTCGTATATCCAAACTTGAAATGCAACCAAAAACCCCTTAAGTCTATAATATGGATTCGTTTGACCTAAACCCTCTTTCAAACATTTTATAGACATTTCAAATAAATCTTTACCCCAAGAAAGCATCTCCATTAAATCAAAATCTTCTACTAAAGTAAACAAATAGCTTTCAATCACCTTCTTTTATGATATGCAGAACATGTGTGAAGTAATCAAATATAGAATCCCAACTCTCACAACATCATGATCATCTATGTTTGACACCTTTAAAAATACATCTCTTTTCCTTGATCCTAGATGGAACAATGTCAATCTCTTTCCTCAAACCATCACCATTGTATCTAAGACCTATCACTAAACAAAACACATACAATGAAAATCTCATAAATCTATTCGCAACCTTGAACCACGTATCATTGGTATTCGGTTGCTTCACTTCCCTTATCAAAAACTAATGTATAAGTTTGGGCTGCAGTACAATTTCATTGCATTCCATGAAGTATGATAAACAAGTTTTTGCCAGGATAGCCTTTTGTTCATCATTGAATTTTGAAGTGAAATTTGTCAGAACATTTTTGGCAACATTGGTGGTAATTTTCCTTGGAAACCATAGCTCTTCGAGAATAATGTACTTCCATTCCTACATCACATTAAAGAAATTATGAACATATGTCAAATATGTTGTTCATGAAATCATCAAACATGTAACTTATAATAATCTCTATGAACCATTACAAAGACATTTCACACTCTTACCAAAATTCAGAATATTGGTCAGAATCAACAATTCACAGATTCTATTCAATACATATTAGTCACATTCTCTAAACAAAATACATAGAAATGAAAGCCCCACCTTATGATCCAAAATATTTGTCAAACCGATCGTAATAATGTTCACGGATGATTATGACACGCAACATTATACGTACAATATTTGATATGCACATCGTTTCGCAATAGAAACTTTAGGTCACAAATGGAAAAATAATTATGACCTAAATAATACTATTTTATTCAAATAGAAACTTTAGGTCACAAATAAATTACCAATAATCACAAGGTACCACAAAATTAACTTACATTCTTCGATTTCGATTTTGGTGAGTAAACTGGAGTTCTGGGGATTTCTTCACGAACTCCCCTTTTCACTTTCGATCGCGATTCAACCGGCATTTTGGGGATTTCTTTACGAACTCTCTTTGACACATTCAACCTTCTTCCTTTTCCTTCTGCAGTTCTAGATTCATCTTCGGCGACGAATTGTGCCTTCCGATCATAACTTCTTGTTAACGCCATTTGTTTTATTTTATGGTCGCAAGCCTCAGTCATCGCCTTTTCCTTTGCACCACCTTTTCCTTTGCACCACCTTTTCCTTAGCACTGCCTTTCCCTCTTCTTGGATAATATAGGAATTTAGGTAAGAATAAATTTGGGGGTTTTTTTTTTTATTGAGGAACATATGGTTTGAATATTTAGCAGTTTTTTTAATGGAGGCGAGGGTTTGAAGATTAAGCGGTTCTAGACGGTTACTAAAGATATTTTTTACTTATTTAAAAACTCTCCAATTTTAACGTAAAAGACGGCGATGGTTATGATAAATAAAAATTAATTTAAATTATTAATTAAAACTTGATTTATGTATTATGAAACTTGATTCTTGATTTATGATAATGGTATTTTGAAAACCCGTCGGTCGTAATTTCCTCCAAAAAAAATGTAGTCCATTCACGAGGATAAAGTGGTAGAGCACTTTAGACCAAAACAATAAACTGCAGGCCCAACTAGAAGGCCAAACTAGTCATCCAAATTATTGATTGACAATTAGCTTCTGACCAGTACACAAAGCAAGCAAAAGTACCTGTTTTCAATGAAAGCTTTTGTTTGAACATGCCACCATTAGTAACTTATCTCCATCAAAATTAATGTTGATGCAGTGGTTAAAAGCAAGTACTCATCGCCGGTCATTGTGTAATTTCGGAATGTTACTAGTGCCCGTGACTACCTCAACGACCTTTGCTGGAGATGGTGAAATGCAAGATTCCCTTAATAGTGGTTGTTACTCCATCAGTGATTATGGTTTTGAAGGCGGTCGAAGGCAATAAAATCTCATTTATGGAGTGAAAAGTTGTCGCTGGAAGCTATGGTGGGATGTGGGCATTTTGAGCTGGCCTTGAAGGGGATGATTAGGTGTTAAAAAATCCAATTTATTTTTCCTTGTACATCAAAGCTTTGTAGGAGAGACTTGCAGGGCAAAAATAGTTTGTGTAAGCATATCATGGCCGACACATATAAATTGAGGTGGAAGGCCTTTGTCTTGAAACTCAATAGTTGCCAAATTTTGGAGAAAAATAATGGCATCCCTTTGTTAGTGGAATCTGCACCAGAAAACTTCATCTTCTCAATTGCTTTTGATAGTAAAAAATATTTTTCTTTCCAGTAGCTTCATTTGCAGTAATTCTATGGCCAAAAATAACCATTTTTCATGGTGGGTTTTCTTCAACCATTAAACGAAAAATACCTTTTTTCAAAGAGATTTTCAGTAGCCATTTTTCTTTTTTCTTTTGTTGCCAACTTCCTTGATTTTTGGGTAGAACACACTCCGTTTCTCACAGACGACGACAATCTATTGACCACAAAAAATGTGCCACTAGAATCCCCACCATATCCCCTCCACGTAGACATCACCTGTACACTGAACACTCCATTAGGAAGCAAAGGTCAAGAAAAAGGCCCTGTGATCGTTTGCACTCCGATGGTCAAGTCAAAAGCCGGACAAAAGAAAAAATGGATCACACATATATATAAGGGAAAATTAGGCTCCTTACTTTAAAAAAAGAAACTAATTAGATTAATACACTTAACATAAACTTAAACATCTAATCACCGTAATTTATACTTCCCCAAACCAGCCACATTCAATTACATACACACATAGACACAGAGAGCTTGCTTCCCTCACAATTTTTTCAAAATTCTCAGCAACATCATCTCGTTTTTTCTCCAAATTTCGGTGAGCTTTGAAGATTTATTATATTCCAA
>CAIGRQ010021789.1:0-14504 GCA_903798375.1 Fraxinus sp. D2006-0159 | reverse complement strand
TATATATTTATTTATTTATTTATTTCTTCTTACTCTGGTTTGCTTTAGGAAATTCAAGATTTGAGGCGATTACTATCTATTTCATAACTAACCAATCCTAGTTTCGACCTGTCTTGTAAACCAATCTTAGATTTGACATTTATCAAGAAAGTTGACAATGCTAATGTTAAAAAAAGGGGATATACATGAATAATCATGTTATATGTACATTCTACTTACATTAAACTTGACATTCTAACACATGGCATCTATCATCTCCATTGATTTTTATAGCAATCTTTCGCATAACTGGCCAGATTTTGACATATAGGGGGTGTCAAGGAGAATGTCAACAATGAATGTTTCATATAGCTTAATTCTATACATAAATACCATTTCATCACAATTATAGTTCACAATGGGCGTTGAGCACCGGACTCAAATAGAATTTCGACCCTCTCTTTAACAAGGATTTTGCTATTTGTACATAAAAAATGTATATAATGAATTACATAATACGATGTGAAGGAAAAAAATTGGACGAAAAAATTTATTGTGTTTTAAACTGGCAAATGGTAAAGTGACGTGTATCCTTATGAAATCTCGATGTATATATAGCAAGTTCCGACAAGGATGTTGCTACTTTAACAATGCACCTCCATTCGCCATTTTCCATCACTGGGACCTTCCTAGTTGGACAAAATTGACTGCTGTGCATTTATCATTGTTCTGTTGAAGCTGAAATACGTGCAAAAACTTAAAATGATGGGGCAATGTGTATTATAAATCTCAATTAGTTTTATTTTCTAAAGATTCGAGCAATTTCTATGTAGACATTGATCAAGTTACTGCAGTCTCTAATTTTACAGACAGGCAACATTAGTCTTCACTTATTTATCTGCCGACTAATACATTTTTTACCATACAGGACATATTTAACATCTTTCCCACATATCCAGGCCTCAAAATTGAACAAAATTTCACATTTTTGTAACATAAGAAAATTCCGCCAAACAGGCCTTTGATATTCAGGTTACTTACAACTTCCAATCTGTCTCAAAAACATTTATTAGTGCATTTGCAGCTATTTGGAATGACAGTTGAATCACATTTTGGTGCTTCTAGAGAAACTATGAACTGATGATAAACTACAGAAGCTCGATGGCACATATTCAACGTTTATCACTTCAAGTACTCGAGCCACCTCTCCATAATTATTCCTCAAAATACAACTCCTGAACCTCGACTGCATCATTCTTGATCAAAAGTTTAGTTATATGATTCATCTGTCATTCAAATCTGCATGATGAAATTTCATCAGATGATGAAGGTGTGAAGTCTGCATCAACTCACTGACGACCTTTGGCAGATTGCAGCTATGGAGGTCACTTGATAAGTTCATTTGAAAGCAAGAACCGGAAAGTAAAATTGTGAGGAATCCATTCGATTTTCTTCCATAGTTTTCCTTGCTGAGGCCTCTTTCTCAAGGAATCGAGCATTGAATGCTCAATAACTTCTGCAATACCAGCAGGATATAAGCCCATCTCCTTTACATAATATTCAACATTCTTTGGGACGAGTAATCTTTGTTCTTTATGTAGCCTGACATTTGACTGGATGTACTCTTCTTTCGCTATTTCCAGTTCCTGGAACACTTTTTTGGGTGTATATAAACGAACCTGCAAAAGATTAGAAGTTACTGGAAGAAAATTGGAAGCATTTGACCTGAAAAATATCTACCCCGATGCTCACATCAAGGGCATGTGCTCTTTTTCTGGTTTAATATTGTCAATGCTGCATAGTCCACCTTACCATGCAAGCCACAAGAATCTTAAAAGAACGAAGTTATTAGCTCATGTCTAAAACATTTAACACTTACAGATGGATCCGACTGACATCCCAAGCTGAGTGCAAAATGTAGACGAGTTTCTGGATGATGTATTGCATATGCCTTCTGAGAGTCTCCGGTTTTAAGTTTTGCCTTGGGAAAGAATAATGATTGTAGCCACTATAAGCAAAATTTACATTCCATTAGGCCATGAAGACATGTTAGTTTAAACGTGTTTCAGTTGCATGAAAATTGATTGGGAAATATCTTAACTAAAGACATAAGAACTTGAACCGATTAACTTAGTTAATTTATATATAACAGAAAATTCGGGTTTACTTGAGCTGGACGAGGCAATCTGCATCCTAAAATAGAACTCTGCATTACGTCAATGCTTACAGTATGGCCTCCAATGTTATATGCAGCCTGGATCATATGAGAAGTTATTCAGATCAAAAAACAAAGAATATGCTACAATTCTTCAGAATTTTTTCTTAGCTTCTTGTTACCTTGAGGACGAGAGAAAACCTTTTTAGATTTCCTCGTGGAATACCGTACACCAAAAATGCCTGTTGCATAAATGAGTCACACTTGAATTCTGCCTCGTACTGTAGGATAATGAAAAATGGAAAAAACTGAATTCTTACATGCATCACCAGTGCGTTGTGAACATTAATCCAGAAAGCTAATTTCTCTTCATGCTTCAGTTTACCGGGATCAACTTGTGCCAACCTAGAAATGAGAAACCTGAAATCAAGTAGTAATGATGCTTCAGTGTTACTAATAATATCTGCTGAAATTCAACACTTTCAAAAGAATAAGAGCGTGTTTGGCTAAGCTTAAATGTAAAGTTACTTTTAAATATCTTTTTCGCCAACATGTTCGAGCTTTGTTTGAAGTGGGATTTTCTGATTCGACTTTATGTGGTTGAGTTCAAATCCAGACTGAAAATCCGCTTTTACATCAACAAATCGTAATAAAGTAACAGATAATCTCACTGCAAGTTACAAACTTAAAAAAATAAATAAAATAAAAGGATTAGCACAACTACGCAGAAACTAGAAGACTAAGTACCTAAATTTTTGTAGTAGGTCTTCATTAGCATTTAGCCTTTGGCTATCTCTAAGGATGCCTCGAACTTCAACCATTGCAAAGAAAGGTCCGGAAAATTCTTTAGATGCTCCAATATATAAAGGACTTTTCATCCATGAATTTTCTTCGCGTTGCCTTGGAGAAAATTTACTTATTGGAGACGAATGTGAAATAGCTGAACTGAATTCATAATTGATCAAAGGTGAGTCCGAGAGATGAAAATATATAGTTGAGATGCACTTAATCATCTCCTCGGAAAGCCAATTAGGTGTTTCTTGAGCATGATCAGGAAAACTGGAACCAAGTTGCTCTGCTAAACTGGCACTTGAGGTAGAGTCCTGAGCCCTCTGGCGAAAAGACACAACAATGCACAATTCGACAGTCTTAACTAAGGCCTCCATTCGTTAAAAAATTTATAAATGATTTATAATTCAGTCAAAATTAGACATAAATTTCAACCATACATTCATAGCTACTATTCATTATTATCCACATGTTTTATGGAACCCACTACTATTCCTCAATATAAACCATTTATAAATTTGCCAAGAGGCTAAATTTCAACGTTTTAAAAATCACTTTTAAGCTACTTTTTTTTTCCACTACCTCCAACATCGATAATGGTAATGAATGGTGCAAGTCTACAGCTTCAGCAACAGCTTGAGATGGAGAAGTTCTGAAAGCACAAGTCGAACGCTGAGATAGTGATGATTGGCTTCTGCCTATACCAGTATCAACTAGTGTTTCTGCTCCCAAAATGTCATTGCATTGGTCGACTGAATCTCGAGGTGGCACAAACGTGACTGAACTTTCCTTCGAAGGTGCTAAACTAGGTTTGAAAAATTCCGGTAACATCCTTTTAGGAGTTTCTGAATTAAGGCTTGCTCGTTCATCCATTGTAGGCAAGGTGGATAACCTTTTCGAAAAGGTTCTCCTATACAATGATAGTAGATATTTCTCCAAGTATGCAACTTCCAACTCCATTACAGTAATTTCTTTTATAAGATCACCAGCAGGCTGTTCACAAGCAAGCATGATGAGAAATATTTAAGTCGGAGCAAACTAAAGAAGAAAAGTTCAATTGTCGACTCTCTTAAGCACATTATGATAAGTTAATATTGAGTTTTTCGTGTTAAGACAAACTTGTATTTCCATAATGAACTAAGAGGACACCTGGTTAAGTGATTTATATTTTGGATCGTCCAAGAGAGGCCAGAAATTCATTGCTTTCTCGAGTGCACTCCTTACTACGATTTGGTCCTCTAGTTGTTTCTGAAGCTGTATAATCTACAAAAGTAGGCAGGGCATCACAATAAGTATTATAGTTGTAAAAATAAGCTGCACAACAAGAAAAGTAACAAGATTACCTCTTCTTTCAGATAAATTTGAGCCTCGCCCAGGGGCAGTTGTCTATTCTTAGCTTCAAAATTTTTCAAATGCCCCATTGCCAAAATGTGTTAACTTTCAACTCAACACGATCACTCAGAACTTGATTAATGAAATTTTCACCAAATCAAAATGGTAAGAAACCTTGCAGGCGCTGAACTTTTCTTCCTCAGTTCTGACCTGGTTTAATCATCAAAAGTCGAAAAGAAGACCGTCTGAAGTTGAAAATTTATCAAATTAGACAAACTGTGCTTCATAGTTCCCATTTTAATTCAACAAGATACGGCGAAGATGTTCTCACGGTACAATCCTGGGAGAACTAACACTATAACGAGGAGGAAAACTACCCCATAGACGACAAGAAGACGGCTATAAAATCTAAATCCTAATCTACTAGTGACAGGCATAAATAAATCTCCTAATACCATGGAGTAATAAAAACATGAACAACTAAAGGGAAAATTTCTTCTTGTTAATGACTTCGGCTATAGCATACAGTTTATATAGGGAAAAAATGGAAGAGAAACATACCTTTGTTAGGTCTTAGAATGTCAAATCCATATGTAAGCAGTTGAACAGATGCAAATTCCTTCATAAATATAGAAACCCAACAAAAATCTGAGACCCCATATGTGAATATTCACTGAAACAACAATAAATGCATCAACTTCATATTCAACAGAAAGTGACAAGGGCTCAAACAGAATAAAAAACGTTGTGTAAGAAAGGTCCAAGAAACATTAAATTTGGTAACAACAAGAATATACTGCTGCTTCTGAGAAACAATGGTAACATTTCAGTAAAAGAGAGAGACAATTCACACACAGAGACACATTTACATGAATTCTCGGAAAGCTGAATCAGAATCTACTGTTCTAATGACCAAATGGGTTCAAAAACTTGAATCTTTTATCCGTAGTCACACCACTCCACTGCCTAATATATAGCAAGTCCTAAGCCATGTAAATGTTTACACCAACATACCTTCTCGTAAGTTGGATTAACAGGGAACTTAATTGTACTATACACTTTTTTTCTTATCAAAATGCAGGATCGAGAGGCGTGTAATTGAAAGCTTATGCACTGATGAGCGAGCGTGACGCGACCCTCACGTGTCATGTGGTTGGTTTAACTAAAATTAATAGATTGTGCATACACGATGGAGGCCAAGGAAATGAGCTTGAAAATGAAAGGGTTACTATTTATATTTTGACTGGTGGGTCAACTGTCTTAGAAAAGCAATGTCACCTTTGGTGTGACTTTTGGAATGTAAGGTTAAGGCTTTTTGTGCATCAAAAGGAGCAATTTAGTTTGGGGGAATTGGCTTTTTATTAGAATAAAAAGTCGATGGGCATTTAATACCTGAAACAGAGTACAGGATTCTCGTGCACCTTGCCCAATAAATACCCAAACCAGAGCGTAATCTTTGGTCCCATTATTTGAGATTATATGATTTTTCAAATAGTATATTTTTAAAAAAAATATATAAAAGTTTCATGTTCACGTGTTTTGAATTTATGTATAATATTATTTTATCAAAAAATTGTGGTTGATAAGAAAAGAAAAAAAAAATGAATTATAATTTTAACATGGGACAAACGGCGCTACACTATATTCTAAACGCCATCCCAAGTAAGATTCTTGTTATTAGTAACTATATTAAAGTTTATCATTGAAGTGTCTTTCATGATTCCCTAAATTATGGTCGGTTTGTTTCGTATTTAAATTAGGCTTTAATTTAAGTCAAAGTCAAGCAATCAATATTAACCACATCTTTCATGGGTTCTACAATTTTTCAATCATACATTTTAAATTTTTTTTATCACAATCTAATAAAAAATTAATTTTAATCTCCACCAAACATCCATTTAATGTCGTAAAACATTTGTTAATTTAAAAGGGGGGTAATCATGAGTTGCCACGGCTAAACATAGTCTAAAGACAGATTATAGTAGTTGTAGGCCGTAACCCATTTATCAAAGAGAGAAAAAACTTGAATCTTGTAGGGCTCTCAAGAACTTCTTCGATTTCTTTTTCGTGAATAATCTTTGAAGAATATACAGAAAATATTTCGAGAATTGATCTTGTTCTATATGTGCTCCATCCGTACCCTTTTTTCATCATACTGGAAATTGAGCATCAATTTAGTTTAATTTCATCTCTAATGCGTGTTCAAACGAATGGAACACATGATACAAGAAAGATCAAAGCCAATACTGTTAGAACCAATCATTCATTGAATGGTTGCAAACAGTTGGGAAAAAAAGTTGTTTACATTGGGGTTTGAATTACCTAAAAAGGGGCGAAAGGTGAAGGTCAAAACAAATGCAAAAAGGGAATGGCTCAGAGTGAGATGACACCTCCTGGTGTGTGCTTTCCATTATCTAGCAAACAACTCTTCCCTATCTAAATACAAAAAGGTACTGCAAAAAGTTTGGTAAAGGAGATTTTTCTAACTTTTTCATGGGACTTTAGTGCTAATTGCATGCCAAGAAGACCATATGTCTTGTTAAAAGTTCAAATACTTTCAACTTACATTTGGCTCTCTCAACTCATAAATATTGTCAATTGTTAGCTGAAAAGGGCACCCAATAAAGAAAAAAAGGTTTAGCATCTTTTCGGTTTCAAGAGAGCTTTACGTTGCTTATAAATAATACGTATTTTGTGGGTTTATAAGAACGTTGAATAATCTTGCTAAAATGCTTGTGATGTAGTCGTATCAAAGAGAATCTATAATCATTTCTAATATAAGACCGATTCTTTGAAGTAACTCAGCTATAAAGATAGAGTAGATTATCATCATCAGAGTCAAATCAAAAAGAGGAGTAGGTTGTAACGACTACTTCTGAGTCTCATATTATTCATGAAAGATCATGTGATTATTATTTAAATAGATATCTTAATATGAATTCAATCAATATTCTCGTAACAAACGAGGTGCTTGTCTACATATGGATGAATGGAACGAGACACGAATTGCAAATTCATGCAATTTTGTCATTATTGGGAAATCAGACAGCAGGAAGTCAAATTTGTATGGGTATTATCGATGAATCTGGTAAATTATTGATTATGATTAGTGATTACCATTAATTTTTCAAAATAATCTGACAGACATACTATCTTAACATTTAATACACTGATTGCTTCGATTAATTGTCAATAAATGACAGATTTTCCACACTCCCAAGCCACTGGAACCACTGTGCAAGATATTTTTATTTATTTGATCACAAGGAAGCTTATTGACTTTTGTGCTCAATTGGGCCTGTTTGGATCGGATTAAAATCTGATTTTAATTTAAGTCTAAGTCTAAGTCAAAGTCAAACAATCAATATCAACCACATCTTTCATGGGTTCCACATCTTTTCAACCATACATTTCAAAAATTCCTATCATAATTCACTCAACATATGATTTTAATCTACACCAAACACCCTCTTAATTCATTTCAGCCTCAAATAAATCAAAAAAATCACATATTAAAAGTGTAATTTGATAGTTAAATATGGCAATAGGTCCCTATAACATCTCTTACAGAATCTTTAATTAATTGTTAGCAACAAGCCGCAATGTTTGACATTTTAACTTTTTGAATAATAATAATAATAGTATCACTTTCTGCAACGTAAATAAGCCAAACAGAAGCTTTATTAAGTGCATAACAGTGAAGAAACCCAGGCCAACGCCACCAAATACGAGAGCTTCGCTGGGGATTGAAAATCCACAAAAAGACATCAAAGCGAACTTTCCAAAGGCATTCCAGTCAACAAAGTCAATGCCCAAAACAGGGAATCTACCAAGTTCTTTTAAGTACTTGTTTGGATAGATAAAAAAAGTTACTCTTAATTTTACTGCACATATTGAATCACAACTTTTCAACCACATATTTTATTAAAATCTAATAAAACCAAAATTTTTGCCAAACAACCCTAAATCATAAACCTGCCCATGCCCATGCCCATTCCCACTTGAGCTGATAGGGCTAATAGCCAAACAAAACTGGCTGCACTCAATATTCTCTTAAAAAGGCCCATGTAAATCATGGCCCAAGAAGGCAACCTAACTTGGGCTGATTACATAGAAAATTAATAAGCCCAGATTTGTATCACTGACTAAAGTGGCAGCAAGCACAACAAAAGCAAAAGAATCACAACTACTAAAATTATTTACCATTTTCTCTTTACCTGCTGCCAAATAATTGAATTGATTTATCAACGTTACATTAATTGAAAAATGAAAATCACAAAACTATTACTGTGAATAATATGTTATGTCCTAGACCGACCTCTCATGAAATTGATCGAGATGAAGAAAGAAAGACAAGGCATGTAAAAGTGATTCGATTTTATCTTCAAACATGCCCCTTAGACGCAAATAACGCGTGTTTAATTTTTTAAATCAAATGAGTCGATCAACTACGGAATAATTAACTGACTGGATAAAGATTCATTAATATTCATTCATGCACAAATATAGAGAAAGAAATTATTCAAAATATATTGCTAATATTTCTTCATTCATCCACAAAGAACAGTTACGTACACTAATCATACTGCAACAGTTGAATAGCTAGGAAGATGATTACATCAGTAATCAGAGACCATGGTGGTCATCAGAATCGACGGTGGATGTAATGACAGCTGCAGGCACTTGAGCATTAGCCTGACAGACCCCAGTATTCCATTCAAACTGATCGCACTGAGGCAGTTGGATCTGTTCAAATGTCTCCTTCTCAGCAACTGGATGATGCATGTGAGGAAACGCCACTGAGATTCCATGGATCACGATCCTGCTGTTGTGCAGCAGATCAATGGTCGTGATTCTAACGTAATTGATCTTCATTGGAGCCAACGGACCTCCTCCACCGGCGGTGGTCACTACCAGGTTCTGGCCAGCCTCCATGGTCGGTAGAACAGTAGCAGCCTGTAGACTAACAAGTTCAGCCGCTGGCAGCCTCTTGTTCGGAACTACGTGGTACCTGAAGTTAGAAATGTAAGCGTTACCTCCGCCGGAGAAGATGGAGGTGTCGTCTAAAGCAAACACCGTCATAACCTTCAACTCCGAGAGTTCAGCGAATTTCACGCGGAGAGCAAGAGAAACCACGCTGTAGCCGGTGGTTTTGAGGCGGAGGATAGCATCCTTCAACATCAAGCGCATGATAGTCGAGAACGGCGTGGTAACTGATGTAGACAGCGCCGGCGGAGGGAAGGAAAGTGACGTCATGCGCTCAACATTACATGACAGAGGAGACAGATGCGAGACGAAGCCCTGAAGACCGTGAATAACAACGAGACCATTGTTGAACAAATCCGGGCGCGTGATTTCCAGTCCGTTGACAAAAATCTTTCCCTTGTTAGTGTGCCCAGCGGCGGCAGAGGTGGAGGAGCTGGTAGTGATTGTGACGCAGCGGTTGGGAGCTAGAGTTTCGATCTTGGTCCCGAAAGCCAAGGAGTGAAGAAAATGCAGCGGGTAGAGGCCTGGGACGGAGAGCTCTTGAAGTAGGAGAGGAAGAGAGCACGATGGGCAAGTCAGGAGTGAGGAGTCAAAGGGGGCGAAGATAGTGAGCGGCGTAATGGCGGAGAGATTGGCGGAGGCAGTGGCCGTAGAAAGTTCCTGAAAACCTAGAGTTGACAGGATGGTAGCAAAGAGAGTGGGGGAGTACGTATGAGACTGCTGGAAAACTGTTGACGATGGAGAAATAGATGGAACAGAAGCGCCGGCGTCGAGAGTGGTGTCTGTGGAGGTGGCGCCGGAGATGAAGAGAGAGATGAAAATGAGGATCAATAGGAGGATGAGGAGCTGGAATCGGAGAGGAATCGCCATTTTTATGGTTGATTTTGGTGCAGTGTGTGTGAGAGTGGAATAGTGAGAGAATTTGTACGTATGCATGTGTATATATAACAGTACCCTGTAACGAATTAACGGCGGGAAAATGAAACGGAATTCAGGAGTTCGTTACCAGAGATATTTTTGAGTCGTTGGACGATTTTATCCTTGGTTTCTTTTCAAATTACGAATTTACCCTTGGTCATTTGTTCTAGTATGTTCTATAGCGTAGTTGCATTAACCATGTGCCCCTGAATTGAAATTAACTTTTTTTTTTTTTTTTGCAGTCTTTAGATTTTTTGTAAAATACACCCCATAATTCAATGTTATTTTATGTTAAGCAAGACCAACTTAAAAGTGTAAAACGAAATGACTCAACCTAGCAATCTAGGAAAACATCTAGTTCGAGCTAACTTGAATATCAAGGGCATGATCAGCAGGATTTTTAAAAAATCAAAAACTATTACTTCAATTAACAAGTCACTTTTGAACATATTTGAATAAATTTTTGAAAATATAGCTAGAAGTACTTAAAGCCTGTTTGAGCTCCATTTTTCTTAAACCTATTTTGAAATAGCATATCAATAGAGAATGTGATTGAAAAATAAAAAAATAGAATTACGTGTAATATTATTTTATTGAAGAATGTGTGGTTAGAAAAAGAGTGATGCTGCAGATCCAGGCCTGGCTCAAATCCAGGGGGCCGAGGTGCAGCCACCTCAGCCCTTGATTTCAACACATGGGGGGCCCGCTTTATCACATCAGGGGCTGAGGTGATGACACCTCAGCCCCTGGAAAGCTGGTCGGTCAGTTAGCCTGGCCGACCAGCTTAATTGTAAAAAAAATACATTTTGAAAATAACGAGAATCAAGTACTAAAGGAAGGTAACCTAAGATAATTTCTTATAAAACTATGGGCACTAAAACTAGATGGCACGCGATAGAGTTACATTTTAGCCCATACTCGTATCCTCATATTTCAGAATTGGATTATTTTCCAATTATCCATAAATTGTAGCATTAACAATAACCACCAAGAAAAGATACTGCCAAAAACTACAAAGTAGATACAAAGAACTCTATGCAGCGAAAATATACACAATTATTCACCACTGTTAGGAATCCCAACAAAAGATTATATACAAGATACCCATGTCCAAGTAACAATACTTCAAAATATATGAAAATCCTAGTTTTCACATCTGATGTGTCTGAACAAAATCGGGTACAAAAAGAAACAGCATATCTTGCTCTCAGAGCTTTTAGATGGAGTTGCTTTGCAAGTTAAAGACACACCGGGAATTTAAAGTAAATAGAAACTCTAAGAATCAACTAAACTAATTAAACTTTGCAGGCATGTTGAGATCAAACAGGCTGCTCTCGAAACTTCCTTTTCGTGCACGCTTTCGTGATGAGTGTTCGCTCACATCTGATATTCCAGATGCTGATGGTAGATCTGATTCTATTATACATCCTACAAAATGATACAATGACAACATGAGCAGACATCTATGTACCACTGTATATATCCAAGTCAAATTAATAGATTTCATGGTTGTCGGATAGGTTTAATGTTCAAGTCATTGTTGATCCTATAATTCAACAAATCTTCACTCGGGTAAGCCCCGGGGAATGCCTGCTTTCATAGAACAGATTCTTAAGAATTTCCCTTTATCCAGGTTGATCAAAATCTGCTCAATGTGATTAATCATTAGACGGGCATGGAAACTTCATGAATGCTACAAATTTGAAAGCATGCGTTTCTAAGAGTTTCAGGTAGCGTACAAACCAAAAACAAACGAAAATTTGCATGTTGAGTGAGTAAAGATCTGATAAGAAACTGGAAAAATTTGAGAATTCTGCATATGCATGCACTAATAAGCTTTTATTTCATCTTTCTTGCTCTTTCATTACTGTTAACAAGACACAATTAGAATGCTAAAAGAGAAAATTAGGAAAAAAACTTCTTCAAAGACTCGATGAAGATCTTTACACGAATAAGATTGACATGAAAATTTTGATTTAAAACAGCATATTACTCAAGAATGTCCTTTTTACTTGAGGTTTGTTGACAAAGCTTTTGATAAAAGTTGACGTAATTTAGGGTTGAAAAGTTGATAAAAAGTGGTGAGACCATGAAATTGTGGTTAAAATTGAAATTTTATAAAACAAGCACTTAATAAAAAAATTCAAATTAGAGGAATCTTAATGTTTTCAGAAAAAGCCATAGCATCACGTAAAGTTTTTCAATGATGAAATGATTCAGATTCCTGTTCCCACTCTGTGAACTATGGTGGTCTTCTTATAGGTGAAATTCTGTCATCATTTAGCCATACAAGGGCCAACAACAAGAGTTTAACCATTTATACCACTTTGACCAATTCAGCAATCAGAAGTACTACTCTTAAGTGAAAAGGTCCCATCCATTATCAAAGAAGAATGCTGAACCTTAAAATAATTACACTTTCATCATAAAAATTCGAACACAGTGAAAAGTCACTTTACCATTGGCCTGACCATCTGCTTTCTGACATTTATTAATAATGCTGCTTGCTTGTGTGCTCCATCCAATGGCCAGCTCTACCGCCCTTTCAATGCCTTTGGACTGGTATGGAGCTATATTGTGAATAGTGAATTGAAGCGAACCCAACAAGTCATTCTCTATGCATTCATACCTGGAAGATCAAAAGGCTATAAGCTTTCATCATTTCTAGGATAAGATTTAGGCTTCTTGATAACACACTCACATTTTTTTACAAAGGTCATCAGTGATCACTGTAAGATTGATGACTTGCATCCTTATTTGCATGACCTGTTCCTCAGGATACTCATCAAATGGCTCCTCAAGAAATTTAGAGAGTTTCTCGACATTAGACTCGAGCTGCTGTTGCTGGTCCTCAAATAAATGTTGTTTTATTTCCCTTTCCTTTTCCGTCATCTCATCCTTGAAAAAGTCGTCACCAAACATGTAGAATGCAAATGGGTATGAATATGAAAGAGCTCGCCTCGATCTGAAAAGCCTGCAAAGTCCGTTTGTAATCCAGCTGAAATCTCTCAATTTTGAATCCGTGGCTTCCAAATTTGACACCTTCTCCTTTACAGTCTCCCTTAGTCTAGATTCTTGTTTAAAGGAGTCTGTATGAGCTTTATAACGATTGTGATAGTGCATGTATCTGTAAAGGTCTCGCTTTGCACGCTCGGCCATTTTCTCACTGTCTTCTTTATATCGACCACAGCTGTGATTAGTAATATTTGACCAGGTATGGTTTCGGCCAGTAGCTCCACCACAAAGCCAGCTACAGCAGGAAAATAAAATCGTAATAATGAAACTAAACTTCAAATTAACTTATCTGTGATGGGAAAGATAAATATGGACAACAAAGAGTCAATGCTACCAAAAAAATGTTGACATGACACGGGACTTGTAAATAAGAACAGTGGTGAATAGAGGTAGTATTTTAAGAGTATATACAGTACCAAAATTTACAAAACTAATTTAGAGTAGAAGAAAACAAGTAAAAAAAAAAAGAACATTAGCTAAGTCTGTGCTCCAACTAGAAGATCACAGAGATAGTTTGCCATTCCATATATCAAATTTAAAAAGCTACAAAAATGCACTATCGTCAAAGTGTGTCCAACAAACACCCCCGTCACCCATGAGTTTTCAGAAAAACCCTTTCCCCCCTCGTACATACACCTATCATGGGACTGAAGATAGATTAATAGACAAAAAATGCCCAAAAGTAGATAAGAATGTTAGTTCCATTTTACAGATAGGAGGGAATATCAGAAATAAACATATTATCTCAGCCGTAAACACACACATTTATTGCAAAATGTGACCTTCCCTAAGAACAAATCCATCATTTGTCACTCTTCATCTCCGTCAAGCAGTAGCACCTACATGAGAGGCAGGTGATTCCGCCAGGGGGGGGGGGGGGGGGGGGGGGGGCGCCCCCCCCCCCCCCCCCTTTTTTTAAAGCTGAAATTATAGTTTAAGCTAAGCTTGTTTGGATTTGTTTATAAGTTTTGTGCATAGTAGATATGGATAGTACGAAATAAATGATTAAAATTAAAATTTGACTCTAATATTTCCCACACCACATTGAATAGGAACTCACTTATTCAAGTATAATTGTAGATAGGTGGCATGGGCTATTTATTGCATAGATCAATGTCGGAGAGTAAACTTTGAATGTGAGGTCAGACCAAGTCGCAAAATAAAAAATTTGTTTAACAAGGTTATTTATTTAATAAATGTTAGTTTGGATCCATGGGCGGAGGGTTGGGGTGGGCTATAGCCCAGCTCAACCCCCAACCCAGAAGCAACATATTAGAAAAAAAAAAAAATAGCCCAGTCCAAAAAATTAAGTGGAAATTACATGAATCCC
>CAIGRQ010021771.1:0-11400 GCA_903798375.1 Fraxinus sp. D2006-0159 | reverse complement strand
AAAATTTTGCATTATTAGCTTGATCAATACATGTTAATGTGAAAATTGACCTACTTGGCGCACAATACTTATGCTTTCATATTGGGCTAATGATTTGACTCATTGTTTAGAAATAGTTGAACATAGAGATTATAGCCGAAAAATCTCTTTTGTGCTAAACCATGACCAATTTTTAGAATAATTTAAATGTGATTGAATTGTTGCAAGGGAACATTGAGACAAGTAGGGGCTCCGTGCATGATAAGATGTGTGGATTATCCAAAATCAATGGGATGATAACTAGGTGAAAGTTTCAAGTTAGGGTTTGGTTTTAGAGATTGGGTGTCTAAAAGAAAAGGGGTATTGCACTAATCATGGGATAAATAAAGATATTTGTTCGAGCTTGTATAACTCGAGTGATTAAGCCTACAAGGGTATAAAATCTGATGCCCTAAGGTCATCTGACTTGAGAGTCATTGGCCTAAAGCTTGTTATATGGTGCAACCATCACCAAAGGTTTGGTACTGCCACTATAACTATAATAAAAGGTTTGGTACTTTCACTGAAACTATAACAAAGGTTTGGTACCTATGATGCACCGTATACAAAACGTTTGGAGCATGATCTGAACTTTAAGTTCTCATTAAACAAAGGGTAGAAATAGAAAAATGTAAAAAGTCAGTACCATCTAGAATATTATACAGAAAGGGACACTTCATTTGAAGGAAAATGGTACAAACACGACCACATTTATATCCACATTTCACAAATTATAATACAAAACCCCCAACGCCTAAACACTAAGCCAAAATTTCTGAAGCTAAAAACACCAATCCCACAAACCAAGCCTACATACCGAGGTACAAACCCATTTTACAAGCACTCCACACACAAAGCCGAACAACCCAGTCTTCCACAAATTTGGCGTTGTTGCTTGAAGGGTACTAATTTCAACTTCCATTTCCCTCTTAGCCCATAATAGACAGAAATTAGCTCCCGAGATCTCTCACACATATGAGGGCCACACCACACGAAAAATGTATATCCATCCAGATCTTGGCTTCGAGGACAAGTGAGAAATCTTCTTCCTGGGTTCGGTTTGTCCATGAGGTCTTCATTGTGTTGGGAAACCACATTTGCATATATTCATCTCCATCTGCGTGCTAATTTTTCGTGACTAACTGTGGGAGAGAGAAGGATATTAATAGTGATGAAAATGGAGGGAAAGTGAACAGTGAAGCGAAATAATAGATGGGAAAATTGTGTGATTTCGAAATTGTCCTTGTTTATTTGGTGGAAATTATAATTGTTTTTTATTTCTAGGGTCAACTAACGATGTTGGTAGTCAAATAGACCGAAATCGTCAATGAGGACTGGAACTGCGATTTTTTGAAAAGTTTGGTACCGTGAGTGGCACAAATGAAATATTTGAGTAAAGTCTACAACTAACTGAAATCTTTGGTACCTTGACTGCAATTTTCCCTAGAAAAAACTTGCAGCGGCTATTGGCCGTAACTATACCATTGAAATTGAAACACTATAGTTGAGCCATATTATTTTGAAAGAATATATTATGGAATAGTAGATTGATGGAGAATGTGTGATTGGAAAAAGAAGGAAAAATTATTGATGTGATGAAAAATATTATTTTATTGAAAAATGTGTGGTTAAAAATTAGTAGAAGAATGAAAATGAAAATATTAATGTGTACAAATCATGGGCTAAATCTGTCCCTTTACTTTTGCTTTTTTGCACATGTTTGTTGACTTGTTTTCTTTGACAAGTTGGATAATTAGGTGTTCATTGTATCATACTTTCCTTCGTAATTCAGAGTAACATTCACTTCAATATATGTTGCTGTTTCATTAAATTAAGTTGAAACTTGGGGTTTTCCAGTGTGTCGGGCTCTTAAATTGTCGAGGTGACACCTTACATTTTGGGATCAATATTCTTTCAGATTTCAAACTAATACCTAACATTGACTTAAGGTTCCACGTTTTGTCAATAGATCATCCTACGGTGTACGAGACTTCTAATTGCCCTAACTTAAATGCTATCGTTGAAATTATTTAAATTTTATGTCACGTGGAACCATATTTTACGGATGTATCTCAAGCCCGACGAGGAGTAAGTTTGGTTTATGTAATTGCCATGTTACTAATATTGGCCATATTTAAGCCTTAATAAAAATTGATTTTTTTTTTTTATTTACTTCTTTGGGAGAATTTAAGGTTAAAAATTAGTGAAAAGTAATTGATTTACGTACAAAATTATTTTATTGGAAGAATGTATGGCTGAAAGTGAATTTTAAATAATGGAGCTCAAACATAAGTTTNAGAATGTATGGCTGAAAGTGAATTTTTAATAATGGAGCTCAAACATAAGTTTGCTTAGTTGTTTAATTTGGTATTTTGTCAATCTATTAGATAATATGTTGATGGCAAAAAATTATGGAGCACTTTTTGATTAGCTTCTATAGATTTGAGCTAAATAAAAGTAACGCGGGATTCAATAAATATAAAGAGAGAATCTCAGTCTTCTTGTTTCATGCTTCGTTCCTTTATATAGGTTGATTGATTCAAGCTAGTCATCATAGTTATGTTGAGCTCCGATATTTCGACCTACCACCAAAGGAATTTGATTGGTTGGTAAGATCGGCTAGTATGGGTTAATGATGGCACTTAGGCTTTATGCTTACATCCTAAGTCATCATATCAACTCCTAAGGTTGGTTTAGGCGGTGTTGTTGTAAAAGAGTAGCACTTTCTCTATTATGTCATGACGATGTTTTCATATGACGTCTCTCATAATCAGTTTCTGACCTCTAAAGATGCGATATTTGATCAAGGTGATGAATTGAATGTCTGGACTCTTTCAACCTAATCAAATGGGATCCTCAACTTCTCATACTCGAATTTCGGATCGACACGTCATGGCACATACTTCATTTCGATGTTGCAATGGAAATACCATTCACTAGAACAAAGATATATTCGATGCAATGAAGAAACAAAAGTGAAATTGCCTAGTTCTTCATATTATCTCGTGTTAAGATTTTCAACACAAAGGTCTCCTTGTGAACCGACGTTCTCCCATGCATCTTTAGACAAGTGTTTTGGTCCACTTCATTCATTTGCAACCGCAATGGTAGACATTTTGTATCAATTTATGTGATCTTCCCCCTCTATTGTCCATATATATATATATTTTTGTTTTTATTAATCCAAATATTATTTATGTATAGTCAGAGTGAAGAAATGCATGGTACTAAGTTCAGTTAGGGAATTTTATAATTTCAAAAATTTAACAATGATTACTTTTTATTTTTTTATGGGTCAACAATGATTACTTGTGTGTAATATATATCCTCATAATAATTGTTGTTGTCGAAATTATACCATTGGTATTAATAAATGTGTTTTGACAACGTTTTTTAGAAAAATATCGTGGTAGACGCCTTTAGTAACGTTTATTGAGTGTTGCGAAAGGTTTTACCTTTAGCAACGTGTATCAAACGTTCCTAAAGTTGACTTTTAGCAACGTTTGGTGAAAATATTTGGATAGAGTCGCGACTTGTAGTGACATATTTGTTTTGATGACCTGCTTTCAAACGTGCATAACATTTTATCCGCGCCCAAATTAGGGTCCACTTTTTTGAGTGAAATCGATGATCTTTCTAATGATATATCATTTGCCCTATGGAGATTTTTGTTTCCAACTTTATACTCTAATTTCCTCACATACTCCATTATGTAGATTCCTTATTTTGCATTTTTTTTGGTCCTTTTACGTTCAAACTTTATTCATTTTGTATTATTCATCTTCAAATTTGAGGTTTAATCTAAAAAGGTCAAATTAAACATAAATTGAGTTGAAATTCCTCAAATAATTAACTTTTAAGCTGATTTAGGAACCATGTAAAAACACTTATCATTTGTAATATATTTATCTGTAGAATAAACAATTGAATAATATAAAATTGCTTGCAGAAATATAATTTCAGCATTTCTTGTTTGATTAGGTTTACCATCATTTGACCTTTGTATTCCTCTTGAAAAGACATTCTTTGATAACCTTTCCCCAGCACACTGAATTATACAAACAACTACTGTCTAAAATTTGTGGATAATTCTAAATGTACTAAATGGTTTACTTAAAGGCCATGTGGCGCGTCCCCCCAATAGGGGGGGCGTCACATGGCCTTTAAGTAAACAATGTAGTAAAATTTGTAGTACACCTAGCATAGTCCAAAATTTGTTAGCTGCAAACCAGTTAATCTATTCTTATTATTATTATTATTATAGAAACAAACAAATCTGTGAAGAGGTCAATGCATTAATCTTTCTTTTATTGTTATTATATGAAGAAATTAAATTATCCATTTTGTCCAAAACCATAAAGCAAAACAATCTTAATTACACAGAATCAACTAAGGTATATACTAAGAGGAATCTACTGGTGCTTGCTTGTTTCAATTTCTTATCCTCAAGTGGGATTAATTTTATAACTCAAATTTTTTAGTCAGGCTTGTTCACATAATTTTATATTAGCCAAGGGGGTAATCAATGGTGGCTCAGATAAATTGATTATACTATAAGCCGAACATTAAAATGAGGTTTTGATTAAAAAAAAAATAAAAGAATTTTATATTATGTAGATTGTTTTATTCAGTAATGTGTATCAAACATGTCTTATAATTTTATTTTCGATGAAATATATCAAAAGTTTAACCTCTATTTTCTTACGGGTCAACTAATTTGAAATAAAATATTGCTCAATCTCATACTATCAATGTTATATATTTTATCATGCAAAGATTCAACCTTCATAAATATTTTTAGTTTATATATATATATATATGGATTAAAATAATTCATTGAATTATTATTATTATTATTATTATTATTATTAATTTTTTTTAGAACCCGCAGTCGCTACCCGTCCGCAGAACCCCAACCACCCCGAAGGGACGGAAGCCCAACTACTGTGAGTGCGCATTAGGTAAATCTCGTTCATGTACAGTAACTCGCAAACCACACATGAGAACTAAACCACACTAGGTAAGTTTGGTACGACGGACTCAACTAAGAAAGTGTAGACAATGAATCGAACTCGTGACTTTCAGTCTCCGCGTTCACCTGCTTCACCAACTCGATCACTCCCAAAAAAGCATTGAAATTTGGTTCTTGATTTCAGGCATGAGTGCTCCACGACATTTATCTCTAAAGGGATTCAATTAAGACAGTACTCAAAAAAGTTCCCAAAAAGAAATGCAGAAAGGAAATTTTGACCATTTACTTTCAAAAAGTTGTTTTTACATAAAAATCCAGAAAGGCCATGAATCTACAAGTACTGATGAACAGGATTTTACTCTTGAATTTCTTCTGATTCAGTCAGAATCATTTATGATCATTAGTACAAGACTTGTTCTTCTGTCTTGATTTCATCCACAAAATAATTGAGATTATTGCAGATGTTATTAGTGCTAACTAACTGCTTAATCTCCTCAATGCTGTAATCTAATGGATTTTCAGTAAAACACCCATTCGTTGCCGCCTTGTGATCATCAGCATATCTATTAGCAGGAAGAGTAAACTTCTGATTTTCATCAACCCCACTTCCAAAATAGCTTAGCAAACCTAAATCTTCATCAATCCCACTTCCATCAGAGGGACTGGAACTGGCTTCATTTCCAAAGATGAGAAAACTATTGTAATTATCATTGACTTGATAACTTTGTGCGGGCCCTGCCTCTTGTCCTTCTTGTGCTTGGAACACTGTAGGAGTACTAGAATTTGAAGAACAAGTGTTGAAACTGATGGTGTTTTCCAGGAGTTTTGATGGGATATTGGACATTGATTCATAGCCTCCAGTAAAAACCCTAGCTGGAGCAGTGGTATAATAATTGTTGTTTGTAGAGTGATATGCTGATGTCTGTTGCTGAATTGAAGAATTTTGAAGAAATGATTTAGCTGTTGTTGGATAGACTGCACCATGATGAGGCCTTTTCAGATGAGCAAATGGAGCCATTTTCAGGAGTTTCTTCTTGAGCTTGGTGTTCCAGTAATTTTTTATATCATTGTCAGTTCTCCCTGGTAAATGAGCTGCTATAATTGACCATCTGCACTTTGATTTTTGGATAGTGGTGATAAGTTCCACATCCATAAGAAATAATAATTAAATCTGAACTTTAATGATGCGAATAAATAAAATGAGAAAATCGAGATGCACTCTTAGTCAGTAAAACAAGTTACTTGAGGGAGCGGCCGGTATAACCAAAAATAACCTCATCTATTGTATTTGGTAAGAATTTAGGTGTTTTAAATCTTGAAAGGAATCAAATAGAGTGGCAAAAAAACAAAATTTATACAACTAGACATTAGTTTCTTTGGTTGTTTAACTGGGCAGATCAATTAACACACCTAAATATTTGATTTGAACATATACTGATTGATAAATCAACTGTATCAGAAGATTAGGCTATGGAGAAAATGAAATATAGAGCTGTGAGATAAGAAGATGATGATACCTGCTACCAATGCTGGTAAAGAGGCTGCAAATTATTCTATCTTCATCATCAGAGAATTCTCCATGCTTAAGGTTTGGTCTAAGATAGTTGAGCCATCTCAGTCTGCAACTTTTTCCACATCTTTTGAGCCCTAAAAATGCAAAATCAACACCACTAATCAGCAATTCAAAATAACAAAGCAGACAGAAAACAAGTTTGAACTGGAAAAAAAAAAAGCCCATAAATATATACCAGCTTTCTGTGGGAGAGCAATCCAATTTCCTCCAGTTCCATGGTTCTCTATGTAGTTCTTTAGCTTTGCATCTTCTTCAGGTGACCATGGTCCCTTCTTCACATTAGCCTTGTCACAACATGGGGCTCTTCCCATCTCTCTCTCTCTCTCTCTCTCTCTCTCTCTTCTGTGTATCTAAATCCTCTTCTCTCTCTAGATCTCTGATGTCTTTTTCTGAAAGATTATGAAGCTCTCTTTGCTTATACAAGTCTTGCTAATTATATTTATAAAAGATAATATGCAATATTGTCAGTCCTACACTCTTAATTTCAATTATTTTCAGAAGAAACTCTCACCATTAATTACTTGGTCTTTTCAGACTCTCAATTTCCCATAGAATCCAAAGACTAATGGCATACAATTCAGAACTGAAAATGATTGGTCAAACTTGCACATATAATTGTTAGATAGATAGCCAAGTCATAGCCCCATTTTCAATGTTTTAAAATAGTCCCTATAGGTAGGTTGCCCATCCACTATGAATTTTGAAGTGTTGTATTACCTTGATTATATTATTTGACATGATATGCATGCAAATGTTTAAAAATTGAGTATGCTAATAAAAATGGATCATTGACAACGTACCAAGAAAGCGATCTAAATTAGTAAGGCCCATTTGATCGACTTTTGAAACTAGGTGTGTTTTAGCTATTAGTAAGGCCCATTTGATCGACTTTTGAAACTAGGTGTGTTTTAGTCACAATATTTTGAAAAAATGTATTCTGCAATAGTAGATTGATGGAGAATGTGTGGTTGAAAAAGAAGGAAAAATTATTGATATGATGAAAAATATTATTTTATTGAAGAATTTGTGATTGAAAATGAGTAAAAGAATGAAAATTTTAATGTGTACCAAACGGGGGCTAAAAAAGTTGTTTTTTTAACATATTTTAAAAAAAATAATTTTTTTTTTCTAATTAGAAGAGTTTTTAAAGGAAACCGACTTAAATTAAATTTTTTAAACACTATTTTATAAGAAATAAAAGCAAAAACAAAAGTCGAACAATAAATCATGGATTAAACTTATTGTACCATAAAGTTTTATATAAAATTTTACCTACTTGCCAAATGACGGTCCCCTATTGGGGGACGTCGTGGCCATGTAAAAGACTATGTTGGGGTAGCATGGTCCATAAATCATACACCCCCTATAAAATGGTAAAATTATTGTTCTATGTTTGTTTTGTATACATGTTAAAGTAACATTTGGATATTTTACTAGACAAATCTTGACCTGGCCATCCATGTGGCGTCACTGAAGTTACTGTCTTTATGTTTTACAATGATGTTATTTGTACAATCGTACTTGACAATAATGATTGACAATATTGGAGTTATAAAAACTCGGGCCATTGATTTAAAAAATAATTTTTGAAATTGATGAATGTGATATTATCAATTATGAGTTGTCAACCAATATTATCAAACTAAATTGTATATCTAGCATGATTCTATGTTTTAAGTCAAGTAACTACATAAAAAGTATGATTTTGCCAACTCTTTCCTTTACACCGAGTTTGACATTGTCTTTGTTTTCAAAAAAATGTGTAAAAAAAAAAAATTGACGAATAACGTTGAATTTGGTGTACACCAAGTATGATTGTAAAATGTGTGTGCTCTCGACTCAAAATAGTTGTAGTGAATTAATTAGGCATTTGTTTAGATGGATTAAGCATCGAGACTCGCTACATTTTGACTAAGCTTAAGATTTCAACATTGTTAAACTCAAGTTCTTGAGAACAGGACCAACTCAAGTTTCCCCTATAAATAAATTTGGCAAAATTGCCAGTACACAAAAGCACGATTCGTACCCAAATTAGAGATGGGAGCTCAAGCCGAATTTGACTGAGTATTAGACCTACTTTCTTTACACAAATTTAACTACTGATACCAACTTGTTACAAATTCTTATTCAATATAAAGGACGAACCGCATTTCAAAACGTCCCCACCTGTCCTGTCCTGAGCCTGGTGAAAGAGGTAAATCGCAGGTTATGCCTTCAAGTGTACAGGGTGGAAGACTGCTTATACACTTGCACTTACCCAATGGCCAAATCCATATTTCAGGATTCAAACCCTTGACGCGACAGTTTTAAGCAAAGCTATAGTTTTTCCACCTTCCTCTTTTACCACTTGGAGATGTGTCATGGGGACTACAAATTCTTATTCAATATAGAGTATATAGTATGATGCATCACAAGATATCACTTTCCATTAGAATCGAATGAGCCACCAACCCACGTTTATTTTACAGATATTCGACATTGTTTTTTTCAAATTCTCAATGTTTTAACCATAAACGCCTAACTGTTGAGAATTAGAAATCATAATTTCATACCATCAAGAGTAATTAAATCTTCAAAAAGAAAAAAATGACGCATAAGAACGCGCAAAATTTATAAAAGTTCGCCTCAAGAGAAAACAACACACCATATCTCATCTTACTTCTATTTTTTATGATAATTATAAAATTCTATCGACAACTCTCTACTCTCTATTTATAAGACAAATTACAGCAATCAAAATTACAAGTTTGAATTCCTAACAAATTTTAAACGCAAACAAATCGTAGATCGATTAATGTACCGACTCCACACAACGTCAATAATAATTAAATTCCACGACTTGATTGACACTAATAAAGGTTAATCACGTGTTGCACACTTCAGATCCGTTGGTAATTTTTCGTTGATGAAAAGCTATTTTTTAGTAGTGAACGTCGATAATAATTAAATTCCACGACTTGATTGACACTAATAAAGGTTAATCCCGTGTTGCACACTTCGTACATGAAGTTGGGCATGCAGTTATTGTAATTGAAAACGAAATGCAAAATATTGTGAGACACAATATTTATTAAGAACTAATTAATTAAGCTACATATCATAGTAAAATAATTGATGGATTTTGTATTCAACCCGTCTTCTTGTGTGCAGATCAATTTATTTTAAATGAAATTTTATAATTTTCATAAATAATTGACGCTTATTCTAAGTATGTACCAATTTATTTCTAAATAAAGTAATTAAAGAGTGAAAATGAAAGTAAAAAATAAATGCATCAAATAATTCAAAGATAACCACGCATCTTTGATTTAGCTCTTGAGTGAACCTTATTTTTGTAAAAAAATATATTTTGGAATAATGAATTTCAGAGATCGTATGGTTAAAGAATAAGAAAAGTGTTTCGATTTATGTGTAAAATTATTTTATAGAAGAATTTGTGGTTGAAAATGAATTTTTGAAAAAATAGGGCCAAAAGTCAATTTGCTACAAAAATTGAACCATGTGAAAGCACGCAGATAGAAAATTCCTACTTTTTTTTTTTTTTTTTTTTTCCCTTTGTTATTGATTTTTTATAAAGAAATTCATGTTATGAAACTTATTTCCTTCAATTATTTTTTAATAATCTTATATATCCTACTCCAACTTTTTGGTAATTTTGAAAATTAAAAACATCCCTGTCGTATTGAGGAAAATATTTAATTAAATAATATATATTTGATTATATTTAAACGTTCAAAGTTTTAAGTGGTTCGAAGGTGTCTTTAAACCTCCAAAAGACAGCTATTGCAATACTTCTAAAAAGTTGGATAAGTTTAGTGGTACATAATCCTTATCCTATTCACATAATACTCACACATGAAGCGAAGCTATGTACCCATAACATTTCTCTAAAAAGTTATATATCAAAATTATTAAAAGGCTTTGTTGTCATCTGAAATTCATGTTGAATAAATTAGGGGTTCCCCTTGACTTGGTAAAAGAAGTCTGCCTGTCAAAAGATCGACAAGTTTGACACCCTAACCCAACACCAATAGAGGTTGGAGTTGGACTATGAGAGATGTTATATAAAAACATCGACATGACACAATAGAGGAAGTATTCTCCATTACTATGGTACCACTTAGACAAATAGACCTAGACCAACCAATCAAATTTCCTCAAATTGGTGGTGGCACATGGCCCTAGGTTGAAATATTGTAGCTTGATATGACTAAGTCATTGTTTGAGCCGTATCTTTTCTATCAATAAAATAATGTTATACGTAAATAAAAAAAAATCTTTTTTTTTTAATCAATCAAACATTCTCATTCATAACACTATTGAAAAACGTATTTTTTGCAAAAAAAAAAAAAAAAAAATGTGACTCAAATAAGTCGTAAGACAACAAACTTGAGCCCTTCAACCTATACAAAGTGATGAAGGATGAACGAAAGTGGCAATGTCGGAATTGAGATTTCCTCTACAACACTTTAATTTACTTCAAATTTATAAAAGTTGATCAAAAAGTGTCGTGCCATTTTTTGCCATATACAAACTTGTTCCATCTTAAAGACACGAGTAAATAATAACTAAGAACGTGCTTGTGATGACTTATATTCACAATAAGCTCCAAAGATTTGACTTATATTTATATATTTTAATGTATCCGAATCTACATTAAAAATAAGTTATATATTTGTGACTTATTTTTAAAATAAATCACCTTAAACTGATTTAAATCTCTTCTTCAACGGTTTAGGTATGATTCAATAAAATAATTAGTATTAACAAAGATATTGAGTTTAACTTTCGTAATCATTCATTTTACTAAATACATGCACATATTAAATTAACTATG
>CAIGRQ010021711.1:8119-19328 GCA_903798375.1 Fraxinus sp. D2006-0159 | reverse complement strand
TTATTATACATGCAGTCATGATATCAAAATTACGAAATTCAAAAAAGAAAATTGACAATGATAGAATATCGTAAGAAGAATTTTTTTTAAAGATTTAAATTCGATAACAGATCCAAACTTACGTTTGTTCTTTCAAAATGAACAAACAAGAATTTTACAAACGAGAGCTCAACAACAAAATAAATGATCTGAAAGTTCATCTGGTTTGTATGAAAATTATTTTGATGATATTGGAGGATCTGGAAGCAATTTTTCAGATTACTAAACTATGTACTTTTTTTATGTATTGTTTTTTAAATAAAACTAGATTCATGAACGTATTGCCATATATTTCGTGGTAACTATAAATAATCGTGTTAATTATATTTTAAAATTTTTTATTCTTATTTTAATGAATTCGATAATTATTATTTTTAATATTTCAAATTTAATTTAAATGCAAATAATAATAATAATAATAATAATAATAATAATAATAATAATTGTATTAAAATAATATAATGAAAATGACACAAATACTCTCTATAATAATAGTATTAAAAATTATATAACAAAAATGACACAAATACCCTCAAAAAATACTTTTGGCAAATTAAAAGAAGGCAAATTGGACTTTGCACTATTTTGAAAAAATGGTGCAAAATGAATAGTGTTGCACCATATTTGGTGTTCCATTGGAGCGCCTTTGCACCAAAATTTGGTGCAATGGTGTCTCCATTGGAGATGGTCTAAATATACTACATAACTCCAAAAGAAAAAAAATAATAAATTACCGAGTCTTTATATTTTCCCAATTTATGTAGTTTGTAACTGAAATTTTGAAACTACTAATATCACGGTGCTACAGAAATGCAAATTCATAAAGATCAATTTGGAGACCATGGTAGAAGATTCAAGAGAGAGGAATCATCACCGTTCATAGGCATCGCTCATAGTAATATCCAAAATCTCATTTCGTTATTTGCACTCCAAATATCTACTTAAAGACATATAGGGTTTGTTTGAGCTCCACTACAATTTAATAATAAATTTTGGAATAATATATTGATGGAGAATAAGTAATTAAAAATAAGGAAACGTTTTGGTTTGGCGTGTAATATTATTTTATTAAAAAATGTGTGATTAAAAATAAGAGAAAAAATATATTTTGAAAATAATGAAATAAAATAACGACATAATTTGTGACGGGTTTTCAATTGTAATAAACAATTTCTGCAAGAAATCACGGTGAGATATTCGAGTAATTGAATCAGCTCGAAAATTCATATAGAAATATCACATATTTCATGAAGAAATACATAACCGTTCATTTTTGGGTTCCCAAGATTTAAAGATAATTGCTGCACTCTCTTTCCTTGCATCTGCAGAAACTAATTACTTTTTTTTTCCTTTCATTTCTATGATTATGATATTGGGTATTTCATCAAATGAATTTTTTATGACTTTCGATTTTGTTGTAACGTCATGATGCATATTACAACTTTAGGTGAATTCTATTTAATTGAAGCGTCATGAAATTTTATTGCAGAAAATCATATTCCAAATAACAAAAGCATAGTAAAAAACTTAGCGCATGTTTGGGTCCCATTTTTTTTTGGAAAGAATACATTTTGAAATCGTATTTTGATAAAGATTATGTGGTTAAAAAATAAGAATTTGTGTATAATATTATTTTATTGAAGAATGTGGTTAAAATAAGAGATAATGATATATTTTGAAAATAATAACACTAAACAGAAGCTTAATGTTAGATTTCAAATATTTTGACAGAAACACGTCAGTTTGTTCCCTGCAGCTAAATATACTAATTGCAATAATGCATGTTGTCCTTCATGTGTCTTTGGTATTGTGAATTTCAACAAATGATCTAGGATTTGTGTTACGTCATGCTATGATTTACAAGTTTATGTTAATTCTAAGTAATGTATTAATTTCCAAGTTATGTGTCTAATGATTCAAATGATGATGTATAGCGCGTTTTTATGATTTGGGATCCTTAAATGAATATAAGAAACAAAAACTTGTTCTATACTTTCATTTATGTAATAACATTTGTACACACACATGTTTTGGACATGAGGCTTTGTCGATGAGTGGTTTTGGAAACAATAACTTTATTACGAAAACATCTTATGCTCCTAATCTAAATTATGTATTTTTAATTTCTTCTGCAAATGTATAACGACTTCACGAGGTTGGCAGAGTCAATATAATCTCTTTTGTTAAACTACAATTGGATTTTTAAAATCCAATTGTAGTTTAACAAAAATAAATTATTACATGCATGTGAGAGAAGGTAAACAATTCGGTACATTAAATTATGTACAAATAACTTTACCCTTCCAATAAATATCATATTTATCTACGGTTTTTCTTGGTAAATGCATCTCTCTCCTATAGATACTCAAGTTTTTAAATTTTATAAATTTCACATCAATGTATCAATTATATGGATAGCAATCCAAGTAGTCAAAGCTATTGTTTCTGATTATTTTCAACTAGCAAATACGATGACTTATGTTATACACATTCATGTACTACATTGCACATTTTAAGACAGTGCAAAGAATAGATACTAGTACTATATAGAATAAAGAACTAGAAAATTACTTACGATCAGATTCCTCAACAAGAGTAGATATGGTTGTTGAGAAATTATTTAATTTGCCATATATAATTAATTGTGCATAAATGCTATCTTAAAATTAAGCTCAAAATTAAAGCAATCTAATAAAGAATTAAGTAATTGAGCTATGGACACTTAAATTAAGTGTAGACCAGATTATATGTGTAGAGACTGAATCCATTAGGGTTTGTATTTGATGATTGAACGAATGATAGCTCAAGGATAACTAATCAAGAGGGGAGTGAAATGATTTTTAAAAATTTTTTTTTTTTTGAAAATTTAATATAAATTCAAGCAAGTAAAGACTAAATAGATCGATTCAAATAATAAACTCAAATATGAAAGCAATAAATAAAATGGAGAAATGATACAAACGATGTAATTGTGGAGATTCGATCCAAAACAATGATCTATGTCCTCCATTACCAAGTTCTCAGGCATGAGCAAAGCCTTTTCACTGTGTTGAATGACTTATGGTGCAATCAAACCCTTTACAATACTTCCAGTGACTTACAAACAAAGAGTTTCGATCCTTATACAATGTTGAGCTTTAGAAACCTCAACACGACTTACTATTGAGCTTTAACGAGACCTCAATATGATCCACACTATTGAGCTTTACGAAACCTCAATAGACCCACATGATGACTTACAAGAAGGAAAATCGATCCTTATACAATATTGATCTTTATGGGATTCTAACACAACCGACGCTTTATCAAAGTGGAATTCCCCCCTTAATCCTAACTATACTAAAAGAGACAGTTTTGAAAGGCCACGTGTCAACAAAATAAATCGTCAACATAGACGACATCGTTTGACGTTTGGGATATTGGGGGTTTTCTCCTTTTATTTCCTACACGAGAAACCCTGTGTTTTACTCTCTCCAGAAGCTAAAATTCACCCTCGTGCTTGTGTTTTGAGTTCCGATCGCCATGAAATCAATGGAGACGCCATACGTAGCATCGACACTGTTGCGAGGATGAGGGTTTTTACGGAGACAAGACTGTGTCTCCGTCGCGCACGGCGTCTCTCCGTGCTCTAAACGCAAGAAATGGCACCCTATTCCTCTTTCAAACACCAGTTTTTGCAATTTTTGTAGTTAATTCTTGTTCGTCTTGTAAATTGAACCATTTGAAGCTTCTCTTTTTGTTCGAGTTCGCCTATTTTGACCCGTTACATCTTTTTTCCTAATTACTATAAGTGTTTTTCTTTTTTATTTCATTTCTACTATTCTGTTACTGAAGTAGTATAATCCCGCCGACCTCAATTTCCTGTGTTTTTTTTTTCTTGTAGTTATTGTGGATGAATTTGTTTCTGGTTTGCCGTTGGTTCTGAAAGAAGATAGAGCCGCCTAAAAAAGAAACCTAGAAAATCTTCAATTTCATCTCTCTGGTAAGTGCAACTCTCCACTTGAGATACTTTGTTTCAAATGAATGTTACACCTTTGAATTTGACTTTATTTTCAGGAAATTATGTTGTGTTGGATGTAATTTAATTTGTAAATTTCCTAAGAGCTATTCAACATTAATTGCCTCAAAATGGGTTCAAATTGTGGTTTTTATTTTTTATCATTTACTACTAGGTACCTACCTTTTAAGAGCTTTTATTATGCTAATTTTATTTGATGTTAGTTAAACAATTTTTTATATTACTGCTTCACTTTGGCATGTTGCTGTTGTGGATTCATAAGGATGGTAAGATATTTCTCATGGTTTGGGGTGAGAATTGCTAATGGATGGTGTAGAGATTGGCATTTTTGTAATTTGAATGACTTCTCTTTTTCAAATATACATTTTTCGGTGTTGGATTGCATCAATTGGGTCCTTAATTGAAATGGGGTACGCAACAAGAGCAAGGAGATCAACAAGCCCTCTGATTTTGAGTAAATAATCATTGATTGACAGAGAATCCTTCTTTGCATGTTGCAATTGTGTCTTCACGTGCATGATTTCCAACAAATCTGTGGTGGAATCGACGGGTCGAAGGTGGTGGAGCCGACTATACTTGTTATTGTGGGTTGGCCAAAAGATAGAAGCTGTCGATGATGATGATGATGTTGGTTTCCAGTTCTTTTTTGTCTTCCTTTTTTCCCTTTAATTTGTAAAATGTTTCAATTATTTGTTTTATTTATGTTTCTCATATTGCTTTTATAGCTAAAATTGTATTTATTGAACTTTTTTCAACGTTTGAAAGTCACTTTCTGTGAACCTGTACCTATAGATTTAGGGTTTTGCTACTTTGCCCTAAAGTTTTACCTAAGGAATGACCGAATTGACACTTGGCCTCCCCTTATTGGTGGGATGCCGGGTGAGCATGGTCCATAGATTTATGCCTTGTTTTGATGCGTAAAGATAACTTAACAATTCTTGCATTGTCTAATTGTAGACAATTGGTGGCGACATTAAACCTTTAAATGTACTACCTCAGGTACTCATATCTTAATTTTTCTTTTTTTTTTTCCTTTTGGACAATTGATTTTATGGAAGTTCACTTGTTTATTTGACGGGCATCATGTGCAAACTGGTAAAAATTATAAGAACAAATGGAAGGAATTAGTTGACTGACTCCACATTATATTACTTGGTATTGTCCTGATGCTTTTATTTTGAGCAAACAGTGCAAGTCATAGTGTATAAACCATGGAAGATATTGTGCATCAAATATTGAGTAGGATTTCAGCAAGGGATATGATGTAAAAGATGTTGTGCAAAATCTACACCATGCTTTTTTTAAAGATAGCCGATGAAATTGGAAAACCATGGCTTTAGTAGGATTATGTGACAAATTTTGTAATTTGCTATCTAATCATAGAGAACAAATACAATAAAGATTCTGCAGATGAGGTAATACGTTCACTAGGTATGTTACAATTACATTCTACCAACGTTTTAATCAACAAAAAAATAAAATCAGCAGGTACTATATTACTCCTGTTATAGATTTGTATACACATGTGAGTTAATGTTTGTCCATCACTTCAAATGAACTTTACGGTATGCATTTTCTTCCAGTTACTTTGCTGCACTTGGTGAGAAGATTGCAGTCATATCACCTGAAGTACTCGTCAATGTCGGTATTCCATGCTGCAGGTAACAATTTAATATGATATCTTATTCTTTTATATTGTTTACTCACTACAACTTAATTTTAGTCGCTTCTAGAAAAGGCCCACATTGCCAGGTTTTCTTATTTTCTGCTGCTCTTAGACTATGTTGTGTACTTCTTTCACCAATTTAAGAAATTAAACAAAGGTAAATTGAGTTATATATAACTGATGCAGCAAATTTTTTAACCATTTTCCCTTCCCTGTCCCCAGAGAGTAGCTCTCATCTGGCCTCTTAAAATCAATCTTCCTCCAACGTTGCCTCCATCGTTTCTCCGACCTATACCATCCTCTTGACTAATAGACCCCTGTGGAGCTTCAAAACCTCACTCCTTTCTCCTATTCACAACAAAATTTCTACTATTTCTTCCAACAAATCTTGAGTTTCCACTTGGACACAAAATGCTTATCAACAAATCATCTTCATTGCAGATAAAAGCCTACAGTCTCAAAGCATGGCATGGGTAGGGTACCACATCACATATACCTACTATGATTATTGAAGCTCTTATAGAAAGCATTGATGCTCACATGACTTCTGATGGTAACTACGGGAAAGTCATGATAAAAATCAAAACTTCGTTGCCCACCTAGTGTTTTCTCTTCTTGTTTAGATGAATAGATAATTTTAAAATTTTTATTTCTCGATTCTTTCTTCATCTGGGTTTTTGATTGTACAAAAATTTGCACCAAATAATTATGAAGAAATCCTGCAGCATTATGTTAATAAGTTTTTAATCATTGCTGTACTCTTGGCGAAGAATATAGTTAGATCAAATCAATCAATAAATGACAAAGGAAAACACAACTCACAACTGGTGTTTCTGCTTTTTGAGGCGAATTACACGCATTTAATCAGGTAAAACTTGACTTCAATTTATTTCGTGTAGTGAAATGAACAACAGTCCACAACTAACTATTTACACGTCTTTAGAATATCATTGAACAAGTGGTTGCTTCTATGAGAGACCTAAAGACACGCGTGGAATGAATATTAATTTCAACCAAAGTACAATCAATTTATAATACAAGGTTGGGAAGAAAAAAAGGAAAAAATATCCTGCCTAATAAGGAAAATAAATAAACAGCCAATTATCCTAAAAATACAAGCTTTCTAATTAATCATAATTTCCATCTAAGATTTACTTCCATACTCGAATGCTTTCTACACTCCCCCCTCAAGTTGACCTATAGATGTTGATCAAGTTCAACTTGCAGTTAAAGTCGTTAAACATTTGTCTAGATAATCCTTTGGTGAAGATATCCGCCATTTGCTCTTTTGTTGGAACATATGTCATGCAAATAATTCCTTCATCCGCTTTCTCCTTGATAAAGTGCCTGCCAAGTTCTACGTGTTTTGTTCTATCATGCTGCACTGGATTGAGAGAAATGCTGATTGCTGCTTTGTTGTCACAAAATAGTTTGATTGGAAACTCCATTTCAACTTTAAGTTCTTCCAACAGTTTCTTTATCCATAAACCTTCACAAATTCCTTGTGCAACTGCTTTAAATTCAGCTTTGGCACTGCTTCGTGCCACTAAATTTTGTTTCTTGCTCCTTCAAGTTACCAAATTTTCCCATACAAAGGTACAATAGCCTGAAGTAGACCTCCTATCTTCTGTTCATCCAGCCCAGTCTGCATCTGTAAATATCTCTACTCCTTTCTGTTTAGTTTTCTCGAAAAACAGTCCTTTTCCAGCGGTGCCCTTTAGATATCTGAGGATTTTATATACTGCCTCCAAGTGAGCCTCTTTGGGAGAGTGCATATGCTGGCTTACCACGCTTACTGTAAAGGCTATGTCAGGTCTAGTATGCAAGAGGTAAATTAACTTCCCAACTAGTCTTTGATATCTGTCTATTTCTACTGAGTCCCCTGTATCCTTTGACAATTTTCCCGCCTCAATAGATGTGTCGCTGGGTTTGCATCCCAGCATGCCGTTTTCGACTAAAAGATCGAGAATGTATTTCCTTTGAGAAACATTAACACCCTTCTTTGATCTTGCAACCTCCATCCCTAAAAAATATCGCATTTGTCCTAGGTCTTTTACCTCAAATTCAGTGGCTAAACACTTCTTTAGTCTTTCCATTTCAGTTATGTTATCCCCTGTTAGGATTATATCATCCACGTATACAACTAGTATAGTCTTTATCCCGTCTCTAGATTGTTGGAAGAACATTGTGTGATCTGACTGCCCTTGCTGATATCCTTGACTTTTTAACACCTTTGCAAATCTATCGAACCATGCTCGGGTGACTGTTTGAGCCCATACAGAGATTTTTTCAGTTTACACACTTGATTTTCCTTATTCTTGTTGTTGAAGCTTGGTGGTGTTGTCATATAAACTTCTTCTTCCAGATGCCCATTGAGAAACACATTCTTAATGTCTAGTTGTTGAAGTGACCAGTTCAAATTTACTGCCAACAACAAGAGAACTCGAACGTATTGAGTTTTGCCACAGGTGCAAATGTTTCAGTGTAGTCGATGCCATAGGTTTGAGTGTATCCTTTTGGCAACTAAACGTGCTTTATAATGTTCTACTGTCCCATCTGCTTTGTACTTGATGTTAAAGACCCATTTACAGCCTTTTCTTTCCTTTCAGTAGGTCTATTACTTCTCAAGTTTCATTTTTTTTCCAAAGCCTTCATTTCCTCCATTACTGCTTCTTTCCGTTTGGGTAATTTCAAGGCCTCCTGAATATTCAGTGGGATTTCTGTTTTATCAAGGTTAGCAGTAAAAGTATGAAACTTTGTAGATAGAGCAATATAAGATGTGAATTTTGAGATAGGATGAAGAGTACATGACCGAGTTTATTTTCTAATGGCAATGGGTAGATTCAAATCTGAAGATTCATTGGATGGATTCTCCTCAGGCCCTATCACCTGTTCCGACTCTCTTGGTACTTCAGATGTAAGAGTTTCCTTATACTTTGATTTCGACTTCCTTGAGTAAACCAATATCTCTTTGTTACTATTTGTTCCGACATCTCCCCCTGAATTCAAGTTCCTTCCTGTATATGGCACATTAGAAGGTAGAGTGGTAGGTTCTGTATATACTAGTTCAGGTGGGGAAAGATCAATATTTAAGAATTCCCGATTTGAGAACTGATCATCTTCACTTATATACTCTCTCTGAAGATGAAATTTGTTATAGTAAGGTGTGTTTTCGAAAAAGGTTATGTCAAGGCTAACGTAGATTTTCTTGTGTAACGGGTCAAAGCACCTGTAGCCCTTTTGTGTAGGAGAGTATCCAACGAACACACATTTTTACTGCACGTGGTTCAAGTTTATTTCGAAGATGGGAGTGGATATGTACAAAAGCAGTACTCCCAAACACTTTGAGAGGTAGGTTAGAAGCGAGGCGGGAAGTTGGAAAGTGATTTTGGAGTCTTTGTATAGGTGAGTCGAAAGAGAGGGTTCTGCTAGGCATTTGATTGATGAGATATGCAGAAGTTAGGATGGCATCCCCCAAAAAAAGTTTGGTACATGTGCAGTGAACATGAGAGCACTTGTCACTTCGAGTAGGTGTCTATTTTTCCGTTCAGTAATCCCATTTTGTTGGGGAGAGTGAACACAAAATGTTTGGAAGGTTTGTATGTGGAAGCCGGAAAAGATGTACGCTTATGTTTTGCAAGTTCACAATGTTCACATTGAAACTCAACAGAAGTTTTATTAATGAAAATGGAAGGTAATACATGTTTTAAGTGTTTCAAGCTAGGATGACCTAATCTATTGTGCCATGACAAAAGTTCACTATCCGTAGAGATAGATGCAGAATTACAGCTTAAGAGATGACCTGATTTGCTCATATCAACTTCCTCAAAGTAGTATAGTCCCTCGAACTCCTTGACACAGCCAATCGTCTTTCTCGATGAAAGGTCCTGAAATATACAGTAGGATGGAAAGAATTTAGCATAACAATTAGAACTTTTGGTCAATTGACTAACAGATAGCAAATTACAAGACAAATTTAGGACATGAAGTACAGATTGCAGTGTTATGGATTCAGAGATTCGAATACTCCATTTTCCTGCAACAGATGAGAGTGATCCATCTGCAATTTTTACTTTAATGTTTCCCGCACAGGTAGTGTATAAAGAGAATAGGTGATATGAGTCTGTCATGTGATCAGACGCACCGAAATCAATAATCCAAGCGATTTTAGATCGTGAGGTGCTTAGGGCTCTAAGAAAGTTACCTTTGTGAGCAAAAGAACTAGAAGGACCTTTAGGGGATTGTTGACCAGATTTTTGGAGGTTTGATAATATTTGGTAAAGCTGCTCCAGTTGTTCCGAATTGAAAGCCACACTAGAACTTTGACTACTTGTTGTTTCGGCTTGATATCCTCGGCTTCTACTATTTTTTCTTGATTTCCAATCCATGGGGTTTCTGTGAATTTCCCAACATGTGTCTTCTTTATGTCCCAACCGACAATAGTTTTCACACCAAGGTCGTCCCTGCAATTAGACCCATCACTATTGCCTTTAATAAAGAGCCCAAATTTCCTCCTCCAAGTCCAGTTGGCCCAAATCCACTAGAGGGGTTATTATTTGACCTAGGCCCAACAGGCCCATTTAATTTAAAGTATCCAGATCCACCGGGCCCATTCATATTTCCAATTCTAGCAGCGTGTCTTGGCCCATTATTCTTCAAATTTGAAGACCCATTTGCGACCAAGGTAGAGGACACCTCACTGGATATTTCCTTCATCATCACTTGCCGGCGTGCCTCTTCACGTCGGACCTCGGAGAAGACTTCGCGGGTGGAGGGGAGTGGTCGTCGACCCAAAATTCGGCCCCTGACATCGTCGAGCTCTCGATTCAGACCTGCTAGGAATTCAAATACTCTCTCGTTCTCCTGTTTCTTCTTGTACAGAGCTATATCCTCTGGGCACTTCCAATCCTCGTCGCAACTAAGGTCAAAATCTTGCCACAACTAAGGTCAAAATCTTGCCACAGGGAGACCATCTCCATATAGTAGTCGATAACGTCCCGGGTTCCTTGCTTCGTTGCCATAACTGGGTCTTTATCTCGAAGATGTGTGAAGAAAAAATCGGAGTATGTTTCTTTCACAGCCTCCTAGACATCTTTTGCGGTGGGAAGAAAGAGGTACGTTTTTCCAATGGAAGGTTTCATGGAATTCACTAGCCACACCGTTACCATGGGATTTTCAGAATTCCATCTTGACAAGAGTTTTGCATCAGTTGGCTTTTTCGTATCCCCGGTCAGGTAATCTAATTTCCCTTTTCCATCGATCACTAATTTTATCGATTGTGTCCATTCTCGAAAGTTCCTACCATTCAGTTTTTCCATTGTAAGTTGGAAGGAGGAGTTTTCGATTCCATTTGAGCTGAATGAGGAATTAGCCTTTGTTTTGAATGGGGAAGTTTCAGACGTTGTGGATTCCTGGTTGGTGGGTGGGGTTTTCGCCATTTGTCTGCTAGGTTAGGTGACCTAGCTCTAATACCATGAAGACACGCG
>CAIGRQ010021684.1:0-10667 GCA_903798375.1 Fraxinus sp. D2006-0159 | reverse complement strand
TTTCTTCTCTGCCCTTCTTCCCCCATCTGTTTTCAAAGATTCCCAGGCTTGTGGTCAGAACTACAGGTCCCTGTATCACATCTTTACCCGCATAAACCCTGATAGGGTAGCTTTATGCCCAAAAGACAGTGCAGAATGGGTTGCTCGTTATATATAAAAAAAGGATACAGAGAGAAATGTATTTTTGGGGGGTGAGAATGACGGAGGAGGAGGGAAGTATTTATCTGAAATCTGTCTGGTAGTTGAGTTGTAGCAAGTAATTAATATTTCCTGCAGTTTTTTCATCAATAATTTCTGAGAATTTGTCATTAATTCCAGTATTTACATGTTCGGTTCAGAAAAACTATTTCTGTTAGTACTTTCTGAATTTTTTTGTTCCAAGAAATTTCTGTGCATGTTATCTTCTTGTTATTGAATTTTTTCTGCTCAATTGTTCCTGTGTCATCTTCTCTACTTTTTGGCTCTTGCCACTGCATGTTCGCTTTATTTCCTTTTTGCTAATGGTAATGGTTCGTATGACCTTTGATTTTGTTTCTGGTGTTAATTTTTTTACCAATTCATATCGCATGTATACTCTTTTTCGTTCAACTGGATATCACATTAGATTTTGTTTAAGATGTATGCTACACATCTTCATTGTTCAGCATGATTTGCATGAATTTTTAGTTAAAAATGTTGAGTTGAGAAAGATACTGCTACCTCGATTTGCTTAATGTTGTTCTTAATATTCATCCCTGAGCTAAAATATGTTGATTTCAATTATATTTGAATATTTGTCTTCATAAACTCACAAACAAATAAAAAAATATTCGTCTTCTTCCATAAAATGTTAAGCAAATCGCTCGTAAAGCAGATTTATAAGCAAAAATGGATTTTAGAATTTTGATTCATGCTTCCAGGTTTTCGGAGAATCCCTCCGCTAATTTTGAGCAAGCTGCTTATATTCTAATTGGTTGGTGTTTGATTAGTATGTTGAGATTTTTGATGGAATTGGCATGCATATAAGAGGGTCGGATTCCTATCAAAATTTTAGAGGGTCGGATTTGGTCTTGTTAGTTTTCTTACTGTCTAAATTTGTTTTTTCTTTGACATGCAACTTGCAAGTGTTTTAAAGGTATTCTAAGCCTGACATTCTTGTTGTCTAAATTTGTGCACATGCTTCTTTTGGGGCTTTTCCTCATCATTGGTAATACCAATGTTTCCAGCACTCTTGTCCATAGTCATCTCTCTTATGATTCCTCGAGTTTTTACCTCTTTCGTTGATGATATATCCCTCTATAGCGAGCACGTACGGCTTGTATCTTGTCTTGCACCACGTAACCAAACAGGGATTGAGCTAGTTTCCAATTTCCACAGTATTGTGCCTATCATGTATGTATCCCTCGGATGCCGTATAGTGATTGACAATTTACATGAAGTTCTTGGTTTTTGTTTCGATCAAGACGTGATCTAAATTATATGAACGGTTCATCACATCTGTTTCTATACTCTTCTGTTTCTACTAATTTTGGTATGTCATCAATCATAAGAGAGAATTAATATCTAGCTAGCTTTGAGGGTAGAAGGATCTTTACTAGGCAACTCTAGTGCAATGTTCGGACCAATTTTGCAACCGTATAAGGTCGTTGACAAGTAATACATAGTGAGTTGAATGAATCGTCCCATGAGAAATAACGTTCAATTTTAATGTACTAGTTACTATCAAATCCAATATATTATAACACAAAAGAGATTTGTTTGTAGTTGTTATCTTAATCACACTATGAAAACAATGAAAATTGGTATATATCAAATAACGAAAATAATGTATTGAATTTTGGACTCCACCTATTGACTTCTAGTTTCAATTCTCAACTTATGTTAATGTGTGATTAAAATGTTTGTAACGATAGATGATTCGATAATATTTAATATTCTTCTCCAAGATATATCAAACATATATTTAACACAACTCGATCATATTTCTTGTCTGAATTCATATGAAAAATATGCATTTATTCAGGATTATCACACGCGATCGCACACGCCATAAATATTATTCATAAAATCTATTTTTCGTGTGTTAAATATGTAATGTTCTATCTATTTTGAGTTTTTTCAACATTACAAATAAACAACTTATATGTCCCAATGGTGGGCAAACATTAAAACAAACATAATTAATGTATATGAAAGAGAATTAACTAAAAAAAAAGTTTTGAATTAAAAACTATAAATCAATAGTTTTTGTCATTCATCCGACACATAAAATTTTTAGGCTAACGTTGCCATATGAAAATTACAAAAAAGAAAAAGAAAAACGAAAGAAAGAAATGACATCACCCGAGACCAAGAAACTTGAGAACGTGAAAACTTCAATTTTTCGCTTGAAACTCGATCCCAAACGATGCAATTCCGCTTCTTGAATGTAAAAATTTCTCTTTTCTTGCTCTACTATGACAAAAATTGCCTCTCCTTATTTTGGATGTGCTCCTTTGTTTATAGGATGTCAAAAAGCTTGTCTTCAATTTGTTATCAAAACGAAATAAGGAAATGTAGTTTTTTCCCGGAATTAAACCCAGGCGTGTAACTAGTACAAACTAGATTGCGTGCCTGAAAGGTTTAGGCAGCCTCAGGCGAGGTTGCTTTGGTTTGTGACGTACGCCTCACCTGCAGGTGAGGGCACGTGCTTTAGTTCCTTTTTGGGGGCGTTTGCAACTTGGCCCCTAAATGCCTTTTTCGTCCAATTTTACTTCTTTTCGACCTTTTCACTTAATTTCTTATCCAATTGAGCCCTTGCGCTTTTGAATCTTCGTTCTTCATTCCAAGCCAACTTTTGATTATTTGCGTTTTAATCCTTGAACTTCAGATATGATTCACTTTAGCCCTTTTATCGCTCGTTTTCTCCAATTCAACCACAATCATCAATGTTCACCTACAAAGAAATATTTACATAGAATTAAGCCATATTTCAAATAATTAATCAACAAATATTCTAATTTAAAGGCCAAACAAGTGTATAAAATACACTTATTAAATACCCCAAAACTTGAATATTTGTTTGTCCTCAAACAAATTATGGCTTAACTCAATTAAAACTTGGTTATATAACATGACGTGTCTCAGAATTGGAATTTTTGTATCAATACAATGAATAGTGTCAAAATTACATAGTTGAACTTAATTTCTACTTATTCAATACAAAACTTGACGCGTGTGTTGATACCCCAAGAATAACTAACTTGGGTGGGGGGGGGGGGGTGAATTAATTATTAAAAACTTTTTCAAAAAATTAATTCAAGTTTAAGAAAATTTAAAATGTATGAGTCAATCAAACAAAAATGCACAAGTATGAAAGTAATAAGAAAAAGGGAAGAGAGTGCGCAAATGATATAATTGTAAAGGTTCGATCCCAAACAATGATCTACGTCATCCATTACCAAACTCTTCATTAAGAGCAAGGTCTTTTTACAATATTTGATTGACTTATGGTGCAATCCAAACCCTTACAATACTTTCGGTAATTTACAAATAAGGAGCACCTATCCTTATACAATATTGAAGTTTACGAGACTTCAATATGACCTACAAATTGAATTGATTTTACAGTTTGAAACTTCTCTCTTAATAAATGATAGGATCAAATTAAGTGCAAAGAAAGAAATAGATTAACAATTTAATGAATAGCAATAAATGAAGCTAAAGTATTATGTGAGAAAAAAACTTTGATGCAAAGAATGATTTTAAAAGTTGATTCAATCAATTTTTTTCAAGTAGATGATTTGATAAAGATAAATAAGATGTAAAATTAATATAATTTAGCCCAAGAATATCTTACTTAAATGTTCTCAAAAGTGTTATAATGAATGCAAAGTGCAATGGTATTTATAGCAGTCAAAAAGCTGAAAATTCTGGCTAATCGGGCAATTCATTCGGACGTCTGCATCCTAAACTTGACAAGTCAGAATTTAGAATAGTTAAAATAAGTGATCGTTGGAAGAACTAGACGTCCTCATGGCTCAATCGGACATCCTCTTGGACATAACTTTTCTAGATTTTTCTATCTTGATTGTTTTGAAAAATGCAGAGTTTTGAAGGACGTTTTTCACTTTATTTTTAAGGTAAGTGATATTGTAAAAAGTTTGATTATTAAGTTGAAATACTTACCTTTTGGAAAATAATTTTTATGCAAGTGTTTTTATGACGTAGTTTTTCTTGTGCATAAAAATTCATTCATTGAGCTTTTAATGATTCAATGCTAAGGATTAAAGCATTTTACCTTTACATATGAATCTAAAACTTCTAAAACTAATATATTCGATGATTAACTATTGAAGTGCTTTGTCTTCGAGTGATTTAACGTGAATATTGGACTTCCATCTTAATTTTTATTGATCGTCCAATGCGAGTCTTTTGGTAGTGATCTTTTTGTCTCCAATTGCTCAACTCTTCAACTATAGCTATGAAGTATCGAATTCAATTGTTAGAAATAAAAACAATTTATTGTTATAATCAAAATATGAAGTCAACCATACGTCAACATGTGTTCGAAGACTCATGTAAAAAATCACAAGCTCATGATTAGTTCAATTCCCGACCCTAAATAGTCAAATATTTACTTCATCCACTCTGAGATACATACCCTTGGACTTATACTTTTTCACTCACTTTTCCCGATGTACGTTCCTAAGTTGAAGTTTAGCTGAATCTAATCTTTGCCCTCTCTAGTTCGAATATGGCTTACGAGCACAAATTAACACTTTAAGGATACTCCCAAACTTATATTTTTTATTGCTTCGATCTCTAAGAATCAACTAAGCTAATAATCATTTATCAAATTTCTCACTCTCTAAAAATAGGCTTTTAGGGCTTGATCTTGACATGTTGTGCATCTTTTGTTTCATGCACTTTTTTTTTTTTTAACACATGACAATCACACACAGTTTAAATTTATAAAACAATCGATGATGAATCAATCAGCCACCATAAACTTAACATGCGTATTCCCCTCAATGTACAAAAATATGACTGTGAAATGCAAACAGAATGGCAACAATGGAACACAGATACTCCCCTTTTCAATCTAACTATGGCAGTGGTGGAAATTGTATGTAAGCCCCAAAACCCGCTGGATCGAAAGAAGATGGAGGAGGATGTGGAGGTAGGCATGCGATAATCTCCCTCAACAGAGCAGACTGTTGGCCAATCTCGGCATAGATGCCGCTTATCATATCATTAGATCGATCAACCAGGATATTAAGATCATCAATCCGTCTACCATATCAATCCATACTTTTAGTGATCATGTCAATCGTCCTACTTGTACTGGAAGCATCCTCTCGCACCAAAATCACACGATCATGTATAGTAGTAGCGCGGGTCTCCACGCGACCAACTTTCAAATACAATGATCCAATCAACTGCTTTATCTGTAACATGCCCTAGATGGTCTCAATCGAACCTACAATCAATGGCCACATGAGTGGGGTGTCGACGACAAGGTCTGGCTGTGAAAGTTGTAGACCCATGACCTCCTGCTGCCTGCTCTAGAGGATATTTTGCCAATATTTTTTGTGGTCATGCGATTGATAGCGACACTGGCCAGGGCTGAACGTTTCACTGGAAGAAGTCACACCCCCCGATGATAAGCATATCATATAGGGAAGATCAACTTTTGACGACTTATCCTTGATCCAAGTGTAGTGTTCATGTTCTGCTTTAAGATCATTTATTTGGCGATTGAAGTTTGCTTAAAACTCCTGAACCATAGTGGGATATATCCTATGTGGCTTATCTATAACACATGTCCACTGTGCTTGGCTTATGATAGTAGCTATCTCATATTCCTCAAAGTCTCCCAGAATAACCCGCCTCTCTAGCCACATTTTCCTCTGTAATATTTGATCAAAAAGCTTAGGCCTGGGCATTTCACTCAGAACCGAATCTTTCGAATTGAAATCAAACTTGAACCCAAGGTTTTTGTCTATTTCTCAAAAAAATAAATTAGGAACCAAAAGAATCAAGAACTGATTGGGTCCTATTTGGTTCTTGGTTCATGAACTAGAACTGTGGGTGACGAGTGAAACCGACTTTTATATAATTATTTACTTACAATTTATAGGATAGGTATAACAAATATAAAACCCAAAAATCCTAATTTGAGTAGTAATTAGTCTAAATCTCTAGATTCTAAGCCTAAGACATCAACATTGGCTCTCACTTTTTTACATCTTGCCTCACATCATATTGTTGCATTTCAGAGATTTGTACATGTTAATATTTACAATTTGGATTTTTTATGAATCAAAAGGTTCGAGTTAGGTTGTGGTGTAAGTTGATGAATCAATGTTTATTCTTTGCAATTCGAGCCTTTTACTTTCTTACATTGTTTACAAACTGAAGTGATTTTTTTTAATTTTTTTTTTATAGTGCATGGCAATTGAGTCTGATAAATTCATAATTGTTTTGGCTGTGATGTTCCTTTTTTGTTATCTTGAGTTCATGATTCTCTTTTGAAATATAATTTTTCATTTTTTTATTCAAATAGAGCGAGTTCAATATGTGGGCTGTAATTTGTTGATACTATGTAGTAATGTATCCAATTGGTATTTTTTATGTCAGTTCATCTTAAGAATAGCAGAATTTATACATTGTTCATAATTAAATTATATGCTTTAGTATGCCTCGATTATAGGTTGAATAAGAATTATTAAGAAAAATAATTTATTCTCAAATTATAATATAATTATTGATATTTTAATTTTCTCCTATTTTCTTGGTTTTTACTTTTTAGTATTCACTATTTTGCTTCTTGAAAATTTATTAGTTGAATTTTATTCCTTGCACAAATATTTTCGAGTATTAGTGTATTAGGTATATGTATTAAAAGGGCTTATATGAAAATATTTATTAAATGTATGCAAAAAATGTCTGGGTAGAACCGAAACTGAATTGGAACTGATAGTTTGTGTTTGGGTTTGGTTCTAGTATTTACAAGGACTCGAATGGTTCCATTTATGAAATATTTGAAGTATAATGGGTGGTTCTGGATATTGAAATACCCAGACTGACCAACCGACATGTAGGCATAAAAAACCTCTTATGATCTGCACTAAGGAATCATCGCATCCCCCCCATCAACGACACATGTTCGTGCCATGGTGTTGGATGTGTTGTCCATTTCTTTGCCTTTGGAGGTAGAAGCATGCATTGTCGGTTTGACGGTATCTCGTTAAATAAGAGGAAAATAAGGCATTAGTCCAAGGCAACTAATGAGTTGGGCCCTAAATGTCGTATACAAAGCATAATGGAGATGTAGAATGGGGACCAAATGCATAGAACGCATGTTGAGAACGGGAGGAAATTGAGTGCATGGAATGCGGCTACAACTACAGAACGTAGGGGACACATGTTGAGTTTTGCGTCCCCGTCTAAAATCTTGCAAAACATGCACCAAACGTGAATGCAAGCATGATGAGTGTTATTCAAAACATTGTGTATTGTGTGAAATTGATGCACTAGTTCAACCGACAATCTCGTATGGGGATTAAAAACCCCAAACCGGTCAAGAGGCACGCGCCTAGTGCAAGGTAGGGCACACACCCCACTTTTTAGCTGCTTCAAGTAGCCCAATTGAGCATCATGTACGCGCCTCGCCTACACCTAACAAGCTAGGTGCACCCTGGCTATGCCTAGGTACGCACCTTGGCTATGCCTAGACACGCGCCTCAATACAAAAAGGAAAAATTCAATTTTCCTTATTTTATTTTGGTAACAATTAAATGCAATCTTTTTTACATCCTATAAATTGTAAAACAGATCCAAAAGAAGGGGGATGTCGATTTTATCATAGTAGAGCAAGAAGAGAGAAATTTACATTGAAGAAGCAAAATTTCATCTCTTAGGTTGGATTTCACGTGATGTTTTTGAATTTTTTAAGTTCATCACTACTTTCTAAGCCTCGGGTGATGTTGTTTCTTTTTCTTTTATGTAATTTTCATATGGCAATGCTAGACTAAATAATTTTATGTACTGGATGAATGATGAAACGTATGAATTTATAGTTTTTAATTCAAGACTTATTGTTTTTTAGTTATTTCTTGTGTTCCTGATTAAATATGCATGAATTTTGTATTGTTTGAATGTTTGGCCACCATTTAGATAACTAGTTTATTTGTAGTGTTAGGAGATTTACAATAAGTAAAACATTGCGTAGTTAACGCACAGACAATAAATATTATGAATACCGTTTATAGCACGTGCAATTGTGTGTGATAATCATGTGATTAAATGCGTGCTTTGCATATGAGTTCGGACTAGAATTATGATTGGATTGTCTTAATCATATATTCAATATATTTTGGAAGAGAATATTAGATGTTAATGGATTATTGATTGTCTTGAGCATATTAATCATGCCAACTCACATAAGTAGAGAATTAGAACTAAACATTAATAGGTGGATTCTGAAATCCAATACATTCATCTCATATTTGATAAAGAAATCCTAACTTTTATGGCTTCCATAGTTTAACATAGGATAATTACAAAAACAAACTCTTTTGTGTTATGATCATCAAATTTGGTAGAAATTGATTGACTGTAATTACATTTATTTCTTATGGGACGATACTCTTATTTACTACTTATTACTTATCAAAGATTCCGTACACTTGCGAGTTTTGTCTGAACAAGTTTTTGTGATGATCTTGATAATATTCAATATTCTTTTTCAAGATATATCAAACTTATGTTTAATACGACTCGATCATATTCCTAATCCGAATTATATGAAAACATATATTTACAGGATTATCATACGCGATCGCACAAGTCATAAATATTATTCCTAATAGTTCATGTGTTAAATATGCAATGTTCAACCCATTGTGAGTTTTCCAACATTACAAATAAGTAGCTTATATGTCTCAATGGTGTGCAAACATAATTAATGCATATGAAGTTTCAAACACGAGAATTAACTAAAAAAACAATAAGTCTTCAATTAAAAACTATAAATCAATAGGTTTTGTCATCCATCCAATACATACAATTTTTAGCTTAATATTGTCATATGAAAAGTATACAAAAGAATAAGCAAAGATATCACCCGAGACCAAAAAACTTATGAACGTGAAAACTTCAATTCTTCGCTTGAAACTCGACCCTAAACAATGCAATTCCACTCCTTGAATGTAAAAATCTCTCTTTTCTTGCTCTACTGTGATAAAAAATCGCCTCTCCTTGTTATGGGCGTGCTATTCAATTTATAGGATATAAAAAAGATAGCCTTTAATTTGTTACCAAAATGAAATAAGGAAAAACAACTTTTCCCAAAATTAAACCTAGGCGTGCACCTAGTACAAACAAGGGCGCACGCCAAAACGCTATGAGCAATCTTGGTGATGCTCATTTGGTCTGAGGTGCGCGCCTCGCCTGCAGTCGCACTTTAGTTCCTTTTTGGGGGGGCCAAACTTGCAACTTGGCTCCTAAACATTCTCTAAAGCCCTTTTCGCCCATTTTACTTCTTTTTGGCCCGTTCACTTATTTCCTTGTCCAGTTGAAACCTCATACTTTCGAATCTCCTTTTTTATTCCAATCCAACTTTTGATTACTTGCGTTTTAATCCCCAAACTTAAGATATATTCACTTTAGCCCTTTTATTCCTCGTTTTCTCCGATTCCTCCACAATTATTGATGTTCACCTACAAAGCAATATTTACACAGAATTAAGCCATATTTCAAATAATTAATCAACAAATATTCTGATTTAATGGCCCAAATGCAGCTTCACTAAAGTGACTTTATTTGAAGATTTATGCACCTCTTTCACCGTTTGATAATTTTTTATATCAACATCAATGTTATGTAGATCATTCTCTGTGGAATAAACTGATTTTTGATTGAGATTCATTATTTATATTTATGTTCACTTCATGTAATAAATATTTAGGAATTCATGTATTAAATTCATTGCACAAGATTTGTTTACAATTTGTATGTTCAGTCTAGGTTGATCTCTGTAAGTTAGAATAAATCACTATAAATTGTAATATATCGACATCTATGAATGGAGTTACAAATGGAAAACAATTCTTCCATTGCAAACCATAAAATAAAAAAAGAGAAAGAAAAAAATAGTATCCCCAACCCCTGCAGCCACTATAACCCCTCAATATTATTTATATAATTTCTTATTTTTGTTGTTATTTATTCTTACTTTTTTTATATCAAAAGTTTTAATATTCTTAATGGAATTGAAGAACAACATATTTGTGACACGTTGGCGAATGACGATGCCGCAATCATGTAAGAAACAATAATGGAGTGTGGGAAGGTGTTGAGGAGCAACAATATCGCTCTGATTTATATTACCGATTGGTGTTCAATAAGAAGGTTTGCAAGGGATATATCAATCGCAAGGAGTGCATATTTTGTGAATATATTTGTGAACCGTGAAAGAATTGTTTGTCGTAAAAAATCAGTCTTTGGTGTATGAAGTAAGTTTTGTAGCAATTTCTTTTTTAACTTTACAAACTTTGTGATGGAATTAGAGATGGCAATGGGGCGGGGCACCCCTGTCCCGTCACTCCCCCACCTTGTCCCGCCCCACCTTAGACGGGACGGGACGGGGTGGGTTCGGGGCGCGGACTTGCCCCAGTTCCTGCTCCGTTTAAATTTTTTTTTTC
>CAIGRQ010021682.1:0-11283 GCA_903798375.1 Fraxinus sp. D2006-0159 | reverse complement strand
AAGCCCAATAAAACCCCTCAATCCTAATCTTCATACCCTCTGCAGTCTGCCCTAATCCTCGATTCTTCATTCTTCAGTAAATCGCCTCTCTCGCCTCTCGCCTCCCGCCTTCTCTTCACGATACCATTGTATCCTGCAGGCGCCTTTTTTACCAGTATGCATCAACGGATTGGAGGCAAACACCATCTTAAAGAAAGCACAAAAACATGCATTGAAATCTACCATGGTGACGGAGTTAAAATTTGAAGTCTTCGTGAAACATCTTTATCGACAGGTTTGGTTAGAAATTCGTGATTTCTCGGTACAAGCAGCAAGGGTTCGAATTTATTTGTGCAAATTTGAAATAAAATTTTGCTTGGGATCAATTTGGTAAAAAATAAAGAAATAAAAATCGGTTCAGTTCTGCTTTGATATGAACCCCGTCTGGTTTGAACTATTGTTAAACGGTTTGCTCCTGGCTGAAGTTGAAATGAAGAAGGTTTTTTTGTCAAATTGTCTGCGACATGTAAGTTTAGCTCTATTCGCAAACATTTCTATCCAAACATTTAGGTTTTGCATATCATATTATATCAGTCTTTTGTCATTTTACCTATTTGTATGATATATAGGAAGGGAGAAAAGTATTGATTGTAAATTTGTTTAAAATATTTTAAATCTGTCATTTATTTTGCTCAAAATAGTTTTACTATTTCTCTGCATATATTTACTAATTCTAAGACTTTGTCTTTGCATTGAAATGTACTTTACAATTTAAGTTTGTTTCTGTGGAGAGATCTGTTAGAGTAAGACTTTAAAAAACAGTCGAAAGAGGAGAGAATCTGTCCGTGCTACTTGGACGCCACAAGGTGCATATAACTTTAGTATGCCTGTCCCCTCCAGGAATATTTTTCTCAGCTTTCTGTAATGAATATTCTTATCTGTTGGACTAAGCAGGTGATAAACGCAAAAAGCTCGAGGAAGAAAAGGGTATTATAATTCGCTTCGTGATTGGACACAGGTGGGATGCAGATATTTGGACTTCATGTTAACTGTTGCTTTTTATATATGGTGATTTCCCTTCTAATCTTTGTTAATCATGTCATTTCCACGTGATAATTTTATATATATGTTGATTGTCAGTTGACTTGAGATATTTCGTTTGTGCAACTCCACGACCTAAAATATATGTCTTAACATATTTATTGGTTGGTATTGGTACCTTTTCTTTTCTTCATGTTGTTTTTTGGGAACCGATTCTACTTCCAGATGGATTGGATACATAGATCACATTGTTATAATAGAATCGAATTACCTCAGGGGCTTAGAAGAGCATTTTAACATGTGCAAACTTTTATTTCACAGCATTTGAACATAATGAACTTTCATTTGAATTTTCTTTTAGGATCATAAACACACATCATTTTAATTTAATGACAACTTAACGAGGACGGTATCTAATTTCCCTTCCCTTCAAATTTGAACCTCTGGTCAACAGTGTAACATCAGGTGGCATTCTTGATAGAGCTATTGAAGCAGAAGATAGGAAACATGGAGACTTTTTGAGACTGGTATTGTCGTTACTTCTGGTTTCTTTCACTTGCCTCTTTTTTTCTCTCTCTCTCTCTAAATAGTCTGATGAGAAAATAGATGTCCCAAATCTTCATGCACTATCTTGTGTGGAAAGCCTACGTGTTTACATTAAATCCCCCTACCCACATGTTGCATGTCACTGTTAAAAATACAATGAAGCGTGTCCTATCTTATTAATACTTTATTGTTTAGGAACATGTTGAGGGGTACCTAGAACTATCTGCCAAGACAAAGGCCTATTTTACTACTGCTGTTGCTCTTTGGGATGCAGATTTCTATGTTAAAGTTGATGACGACGTCCACGTAAATATAGGTAATGCTGATATTCTTCCTTTTAAAGTTATCTCGTCGATATTTCGAATTTAATCTTACATAAATTCCAACTAGGATAATAAATCTTAGTTTCTCTTTTTTCTTCATGGTGCCTTTTCACTTGTATGGTTAAAGAAATCACCCAACAGAACAATAACTTTCCCTCTTTTTTGCTATTGGTTTAGCTATAATTGGAATTTGGCCCTGTAATTTTATTTTGTACTTGTTAGCACATACTAACCATGTATTTTTGTTACGTTTCAATCACCAAAAGGGATAAAAGATTATTTTGTAGTCTGCTGTGTGTACATGCTTCTTAGAACACTTGCTTAAACGATTTGTGGAAATGAACTGTAGCAACATTAGGAGCAACTCTAGCTTGGCATCGCGTAAAACCAAGGGTGTATATTGGATGCATGAAATCTGGTCCTGTACTTGCTCAAAAGTAAGTATAAACTTTCTATAAGTTCGTCTCTTCGTAAATACCATGGAAATGCAATTCACCTTGTATTTCTTTCTTGGTTCATTCCTTACCCTTCATTTTTGCCATTTATATTAACAGGGGTGTAAGATATCATGAACCGGAGTCCTGGAAATTTGGTGTGCCTGGAAATAAATATTTTCGTCATGCTACAAGACAATTATATGCCATTTCAAAAGATTTGGCTACTTAAATATCAATAAACCAGTGAGTGTTAGCTTCCTTGGGATTTTTTGTTTCTTTCTATGCTTCCCTTTATTGTCTCGTTGATTTGTAATTTTACTTATCCTAGGCACCTTCTGCACAAGTACGCAAATGAGGATGTTTCACTGGGATCTTGGTTCATTGGATTAGACGTGGAGCATATAGATGACAGGAGATTATGTTGTGGAACACCCCCTGGTAAAATTAACTTACTCTAACTCACCTCCCACCCTTGAAAAAAATAAACGAAAAAGAAAAGAGAAAAACTAAGAAAGAAGGGAAAAAAACCCAAATTTTAAGACATCAGCTTCCAAGAATACTTTGTGTTAAAAAGTTTGTATATATTAGAACAACTGTAGGACTCTTTAAGGGAATGAATTTTCCAATCTACGTACGTCTTCTTTGGAGAAGATCTCTTTACAGAGGCATATAGTTCACTGCATATCCATCTCATGGATACCAGCCAAACTTGGCATACTTAATGTTTGAGATATCGTCCGCAAAACAACCAAATACCTGGCCGTCCACTTTAACTTCAGAATCTACTAGAAGATTCATCATCTTTTTGTCTTTTAACTGTTACCCAACATATCTCCTCTTGCACCTAGATAATCTCAATCCCGTACATCCATGCGAGCCATTACAACTTGTAAACTTTTGTTGTTAGTCAAATTTCTTCACTCAACAAATGTATGTTTTAGTATTGTTACGAAGCTGCTTGGATCCCGTTGCTGAATCTGGTTGCCTGTCAAATATTCTTCGATCTTCTGGGATGCCAGTGGGCTGAGTTCCTATAATGGTTCTTTCACTCGTAGGTTGTAAAAAAAAAAAAAGTAGTCACTAATGAGGACTAAATATATTTAAATACTAAAACTTGGTGGCCAATCTACCACAAGATAAAGATGCGAAGAAGTTTAAAATCTTATTTCTGCATTAAGACTTCATTTTTATGGGTTTGAAGTCCTTTTTCTCTGTTTTAAGGAATCACTGAATTCCGTCGTAAAAAATAGTTGATTGTTTTCAATGAACGGAAGCATTCTTAGCCATGTGTTACTCCCAAAAGTAAGAAGAAACGCATAATAGTGTATGCTTGCTAATTTCCCTTAAGTATGTTGATTTTACCACAGATTCTGAGTGGAAGGCTCAGGCAGGCAACGTCTGTGTTGCTTCCTTCGATTGGAGCTGTAGTGGCATCTGCAATTCTGCCGATAGGATCATGGAGGTTCACAGACGATGCGTCCGGGGGGGGGGGGGACCTATGAATTTGAGACATTCGAGGATGAAATTTCACCTATTTTCCGAGTAACATTACAAGCTGATCGAGATGGTCATCGAAAAATTGTAAGCTCATCTTTAAATTAAATCTTTTCTAAAATGTGTGCTTCTTGCCTTGTATGTATGAAACTATTTTTCATATTCATTGTCACCTAATTCTAAATTTTGCTATTTATAAATTTGTCAGTTTATTTTGTAGGATGTACTCGGGGCTTTTGCTCGATTACATCTACAAAAACTTGTCCAGAATATCAAAATCCATGATCGTTCACACCGTAATTGGTCAGTGCGAACAAATCTAAGAACAAATGGTGACGTGCGACGTTTCACTGTGGGGTAGTCAGCCTACGTTACAGAGAAACAACTTCAAATAGGTGACACGTGTGTATTCAAACTTGTGAACGATGAAATTCTAATGTTCATGCTGTACAAAGTCTATCCCATCGATGGAAGTTGGACGCTTACATAAATTGTACATTTTCCCTCGATACATTTCATGTTTAGTTATTATCGAGCATTAAATTTGTCTTCATTTTGTCTAAACAACACTGATGACACCATGCTCGATAACTTCTTTGTCTAAAAACTTTCTTTCCTTAACTATCCAAATATTCTAGCAGATAGAACTGATTAGATCTGTACAATGTGATACTATTTCAAGGCCTCCTAATACCATGAAATCAATTTTTCAATAGAACTAAGATTACAAACATTATCAAAAATAACTACAGTACTGTTTTACTTGTACATGGATAATGAAATTTATCTTCCGATGCTTCATTGATGTTTGTTTCATTAGGTTTTTACAACCATGCTATTAAGTAGCCAACACGTTGGTAGCATGTGCGTCTCACTAGTATCTAAAGAAATACTACATGCAATATCATTGACATTAATGTGTTCCATACAAATGAATGCTCACTAATTTAGAGAGAAGAACATTCATAAGGTTAACAACATATAGAGTGTGTTTGGTAGAGATTCAAATTGGATTAAATTGAAAAATTAATCGTTATTGTTGACTTTTATTAGACGAGTGAGACTCAATAACGGTTATATTTTCAATTTTAATCGGTTTTTGAGCTCTACCAAGCAGGTTCATACTCTTTAACCTGTTTGTATCTAAATCAATTACAAGTTTTATTTATACATTGTTAAATAAAATAAACAATACATCGAAGACATGTAAATTAATAAAAAACAATTGTTTGCCAAAAATATTGTAAATGTAAATAACAAGAAAAATGATACTTACATTCTCGAGGTTCAAGTTTCTTAGCTCAAAAGTCAGAACCACATAATTTGTCATTGGAGATGAGGAATAATAAACTTTTATTTATGTTGTTCCACCAATGTCTTCAAATTAACACTGCAACAAAAGCATCACATATTCTTCATTGTGTGATAAAAAATTAAATAATATATTTTATTTTGAACAATCGTTTTATCAATATTTTGCTCTTTTACTAAAAAAATTGAGATTTCGCATTGTCCAATCATTGAACCTAAAAACATTTCAATGTACACTCTTTTGATACTCATATCACATAATTGAATTCCAAAAGTATTCCTCAAAAAATCTGAACTCTTTCCAACTTCTTTAATAGTCGAGAACAGTACATTTGCTAACTTGGTTATGAAGATTCTCTAAATTTTCTCAACTCTCCTACTTTATACAATGCATATCCCTCATCCTCTTCCCTCTCTAAAGTATGAAAAGTTATACGCATTTGTGAACATGATCGAATTAATAATAAGTTAGCTGGTCACCAAATTCGATCCTATTTATTTTAATATGGTTAAACAGAAATAATCTTGATTCCCTTGAAACGATATTATGCAAATTAATTTACTTGTCTACGAACAATATTAAAACAAACTACATATGCATTATTGTAGTATAAATACAGAATTCAAAGGAACCTACAATTTAAAGATAGAAATAAAAACATATTGCACAGATAATACGTTTTCTATTTTGGTTGAATAATTGGTATTTACACTCTAACTAATCTTGTACCCACATGAATGCAAATTCGTTCCCGATAACAATACGCAGTAAAATAAAAAATACAAGAACTCGAATCTAGTGGAGAGAAATGCTCTCACAGTAATGGTAGCATTGGAAGTTTGATTCTCCTCGTTCCCACCTCACCCATTTCTCGAGTACGAAATCCTGTGGGTTGCAGATGAAAAATACATCGCATATAAAAACTCCCGGATTCCGCTTCAACAGATGCCCCATTTGAAAGTAGTGGGCATAGCGTGCTATGAAACGTGGGTGCTGAGCTTAATTGTAAAAGTTTTTGTGGAGTTTTAACGAGTAAAATATGGTGCACTTTAATTTTAACAGTTTCATTTTTCGGTTGTTGCTTGGTTTCTCTATGTGATTTTCTTAGGAAGAGGGGAAAAAATGGGTGGGGAACAATGATATACTCTCTATGACTTACTTGTATCAGTGGAGAAGGGGAAGTTGTGGGGATATGAAAGATCACTAAAACATACTTTGTTCAACTACTCCAACTATCATTTTGAATTTTCAATTGGGAAAGATGAGTATTAAGCTTGGTGTACAAGAATACTCATTATTAGAAAAATACTTCAAGACTCTCTAATAAGCTTAATATTCCTCTCTTTCTCAATTGAAAAATCAAAGTATGTTGTAGTGTCAATAGTCTCATTTTTTCCTATCTCCACAACTTCTCCATTCTCCATGGATACACGAAAAAGTCACAGAGTATCACCGTTCCCTACCCCAGCCTCTTTTCCTCTCTGCCAAGAAACTCACTGAAAGAAACCAAGCAGCGACCGAGAAATGAAACTGTTAACGTCCATTGTATTTTACTTGTTAAACTCCACCAGAACTTTTACAACTAAGTTCGACACCCAACGTTTCATAGCATGCTCTGCCCACTATTTTCAAATAGGGTCTTTGTTGAGGCAGAATTCTGGAGTTTTGTCCAGATGCATTTTTTCATTTGGAGCCCACGAGATTTTATGCTTGAGAAATGAGGGAGGTGGGAACGAGGGGATCAAACTTTCAAGGCTACCATTATTGTGAGGGCACTTTTTTCTCCACGAAGTTCGAGTTCTTGTATTTTTTTTACTGCGAATTTATTAGGAGCGGATTTGCATTCATGTGTGTACATATTTGTTGGAGTGTAAATATCGATTATTCAACCAAAAAGGAAAACGTGTCATTTGTGCAATATATTTTTATTTCAATATTTAAATTATAGGTTCTTCATTTGGATTCTGTGTTTGTACTACAATAATGTTTATTAGCTTGTTTTAATATTGTTTGTAGACTAGTAAATTAAGTTGTAGAATATTTTTTGAAGGGTATCAAGATTGTTTCTGTTTAATCATAATAAAATAAATAGAATCGGATTTGGTGACTAGCTGATTGTTATTATTGATTCGATCATGTTCATAAATACGTATAACTTTTCTTGCTTTTAGAAGGGAGATGCATTGCATGAAGTGGGAGAGAAAATTTTGAGAATCTTCATAAAAAAGTTAGCATAGAAGAGTTAATTTTGTAATATGAGTATTAAAATAATGTACATTGAGATATTTTTACATCCAATGATTGGACAATGTGAAATATCCATTTTTTTAGTGAATAGCAAAATATTAATAAAACGGTTGTTGAAGATAAAATATATAATTTAATTTTTGACCACATGATGAAGAGTGTGTGTGATGCTTTTGTTGTGTTAAATTGGGGACTTAGTGGAGCATCATACACAGAACTTTATTATTCTTTCATCTCCAAAGACAAATTATGTGGTTCTCGGATTTGGAAACTTTAACCTCGAGAATGTAAGTTTCATTTTTCTTTCTATTTATGTTTAATATTTTTTGGCTAACAATTTTTATTTTTTTATTAATTTACGATGTATAATTTGTTTTATTTAAAAATGTATATAGATGACATTACGTATTTGATTTAGATACAAATAGTTTAAATAGTATACTTATTATGTTCTCTATGCTAGTGAGTATTCATTAGTATGGAGTACATTAATGTCAATGCTATTGCACATAATATTTTTTTAAATAAAACATAATTGACAGTATTTGAGACTATACATAAATATTCTTTTAAATGTGTAATGTCGTTAGGGCTTGGGGTGCTAAGTTAAGTGGGAGTGATTGCTATTACATGGTGGTTTTTCAATATGAATCAATTGCCTTATTAAACATCTTAGATCATGAGGTTGATGGATATCTGAAAATTATAGAAAGACACGCTTCAGGGTTGCTCCTTAAGATGAGAAATGACGGTATGTTCTATATTCTAGTCTTAGACTTGTGAAGAACCTTCATCGTAATTTTGATGATATTTATAATTCGCAAATTTTTGATGACATGTTCAAATTTTTTTTTTCTTACCTTCAAAACAAAACAATATATGTGTTTCATACGGTAAAAACATTTCTTTTCGTTCCAAGAAAATTAGAAATTTTGTTGGGATCTTTCTCATTGAATTCTCATTGACAGATGACAATCACAGAACAAATGTCTATCAGATACTGAATTCTGGAATCAAATACGCGTTTTATTTGGCAAGTCTTGATGCATATTTTCATTAATATTTATAAGCATACGATAACACTCTTGGTCATTTATGTCTCTCCTTGCAATGTGATGAATGAAATGTGGGCCAGATTACATAATGCTACAGTACCTCAATATTGAGAAGATCCGCAATATTGGTAGTGTTCTCGGTCAAAGTATTACTCTTGAACTACCATGTGCATCATGTAGGTATTCTATTAACTTCCATGTTTTACCTATATGACAATGCAACTTTGTTGGTTATATCTCGGTCTGCTGTATATGTGCTCTTTTAGGTTGATGAAATCGTTGCAGAATTTTATGACATCAATTGTAGGATGGAAGGAACTGGAACTTTGAAAATGAAGCGAAAAAAGGTCTATCAATACTAATAAGGGCAAATTCCCATCTTACTGATTTTATTCTCAAGCTGGATTTTTTTTTGAAAGGTAATACTTTCATGGAAGTGCTTTAAATTGATCTTTACTTATTTGTAAATGTCTGTAATAAACAGTAATAGCATTGTGGCAGTCACTAATCAAATTTACAATCAACCTTGTATTTTTTTATAAAACTTGTAGATTGCCACATCCAAATTGATGGTGTAGAATTGATCAAAGTCATGTAAATCTTGCTAATGAGTAAATATAAGAACATCATTATGTTAGCTAACCCATGGAAGATCCAAGTATGATAATCAAACAAAACTCTTTTAGTAATATATGTAAGACTCTGAAAGGTTTATTTTGGGATTACATATACATGATGATTGGGAGATGGAGTTCATGACGCATAAAAAGAATCCTAAGGATGTATCGGAGGAGAAAAGGACTAATTGCGAAAGGACTAGTTGTCGGAGTTGGACAGACATCAAAATGCAACCATAGAAGGGATACAAGATGCCCATGTTTTCACTGAAAGGGGTTGGGTCAAAATTTCTTGCTTTGTGAACTAGTCAGGAATATTTATGCTTTTATTTGGGTGTAATACACCTTGTCTTGGTACAGCTTCCATCAAGGGGAAATATTAGATGAAGGGAACGGAAATAGTTTCACAGTCATTCCTTAGTTTGGTAAAATAAATATTTCCGATTTTCGGAAGGAAACTTGAAAATGTGTGTTGGACTTTTCATTAATCTTTGCATTGGATACAAGGATTTGTTGTCGGGTTCTTTCCTCACTAGTTAGAAAATGGAACAGCAATATGTTCTTACCAGATTGAATTCGTTAGCCATTAGGAATGCTCAATGTTATGTAATTGAAGTGATAAGATATTTTTGTCTATTTTTACGAATATCTTTATAAAATTGTCATGCATTTGTATCGACCAGTGTATGTCATGTATACTTTTTTAAGTCATTTGCTTTTACATTCTATAGGTTTTGCTGCTAATATTACATTTCCTAATTTATTTAGATCAGATGTGGCTTGGAAGGATGCTGAATATGCTAAGATTTGGGAGTGTCTCCTAGATGAATTTGATTTGACTCAAAGATTTGCTATTCTTGATTTTAAGTTTAAGTTTGTTGAGGTACTACGTTCTTGGAGACTTTATATACTTGATATGATTTCCTTTTGATGTAAATGATTGTTATGGTTGATATTTTTGTTTTCCATTGCAGCACTATATTCGTTTTCTTCCTAGAGATTCTTCACAGGAAGACTTGTTTGTTAGTTGAACTACAACTTTATTTCCTTCTCTATATGTGTAAAAAATTAGTTTCATTTTTGTTTTTGTAATTATTGATTTGATCCACAAAGGATTGTATTCTATCCTATAGTTTTATAAATGGGATAATTTGGCTTAAAACTTATCAATCACAAATTTAATTTTTCGAAACATAAATTTCATATGCTTTGTCTGATATAAATAATAGATAACTTCCATGTGTATAGTGCTATCCGATTTTTATCCTATTGATGATTGATCAAACAAATAGCATGAAAGAACGTTTATGATATCACAATTTAATAAAATGAATCTTAGCAAGAAAAATATGATTTTTCCCCCAACTTTCAAGTGGCAATTACCAAAAAAGGAAATGCAACTTATAGAAATTGTACCAACCTAGCATATTTTATATGAATACTTCGTTTGGTATAGATTTTTTTTTTTAAAATTATTATAAATCACGCATTTTAAAACTCGTAAATTTTTCTCATTGTCAATTGTATGTTCCTCGGAGGATATCCTTTTCACTTTTCAAATTTTGTACCAAACAAACTATGCAACAAAACACATACCCATATGTCCAAGTAGACGTAAAAAACTTTTTGATTCGGCAAATTTTGATAATATTAATGAAATGTGTGATTAAGTTGATAGAAATTATAGATTTCATAATATTTTTACTTGAAATTTGATTAGTTAAAAAATTGATAAACTTTAAATAAAGGTTAATCTGACAAATACCAATTGAATAACTGGATTTATCTAATCTGAAACAAATAACATGATTTGTTATTAGTATATAAATTTCTTTTATTGAAATAAAAATAAAAAGATAGTTCAATGGTATAGAGAATCCTTTACAAATCTCCTGATAAAAAAATTAAGCTTATAATCAATTAAAATTGTAGATCATAAAATTGAGTGTTGGATGATCAACAATATTCATAATTATTGATGATTATAAATTATAAAATAGCAGTAAGATTCTTCAATATTTGCACAAGAACAACAGTGAAGCCGCAGTAGAGAAATTTGACGGCTTCTTTTTAACTTTTTTGTTCCTCGTTTTAATTCTGTAAATAATCAATTTTATTAATCCGGGAGCAACCGAGTGTAGTAGGTGGTTATGTATTTCATGTTAAGGGATATATATCCCACATCGATAAATGATGTTGACATAGACAAATTAATAAAGATCTTGGGCTACT